>APFE030062871.1:157940-174034 GCA_000404065.3 Pinus taeda
ATGTTGTGATTAATGCATAAGCTTTGTTGTCCTTGTTTTCCAAAATGGCGAGCTCTTTGTCTAAGGTAGGCTTTTCTGGGTCACTGTCTCCTTCTCCGACACACACTCCTTTCCACAACTCATTGAAGATGAGGGTGTGTTGTATCATCCGGGACCAATTAGGATAGTTCTCCTTTCCAGTGAGAACTATTCCTACCATAGAGATGATTGAATGCATTCTGTAAAAAATTACTTCTGCTGATAGAAAAAATAGTTTATGCACTATGTTTCTCAAATCCCTCCAATGTTTGATAAAAACATCAGCATTTCATTGAAATATTATATACATATCACTTCAATGTTTTAAAATGTAATATATTTATATATTACATATCATTTTAGTGCTTTAACTTTACGATGCAGCAGGGTAACATTACCATTCAAATGATTTAAATGAAAAAACTACGCATGCCCCATTCAATACAGCATTTGGATTTATATAGAATGTGAATCATTCAAATTTCTTTTGCGCCTTGAAGTATCTCTTGAAAGCATGCGGTAGGAATCTCGAAATGAGGAAGCAACAGAGACTAATCGTAAAATAATAAAGAGACAGTGTTGTTCAATACCATGTCACTGATTTTTGAACCATCCTAAGACCCTAGATTCATTGGGAGCAACAATATGGTTCTCAACAGATAAAATTGATTTCCTTCAAGGCTGTAAGTCTCAGACTTCTAATTTTCTGCGATTCCAATCTCGGGAACACATCCAGAATCAAAGAGAGCTTCATCAAAACAATATCCAAGGGATTTGGCCTTCCAAATTGATCCCTACCATATGATAACTTTGGGCTTCCACAATGATTTTGTGTACAACTACGACAAAGATAAAAATCGACCTTCAAATTTTGCTGCATGAAATGTCAACCTCTCTTATAATTAAGAACTGTCAATGAAAATAAAACACCACGACTTCAAGGTTCACACTTTGAAACCCATTACGTTGTTCAATACTATTGAATCGTTTTCAAATACCATCCAAAACTGCACATATATCACCGCATATAACTTATGCTACCAATATATATCAATTCAAAAACAGTTCAATACGCAGTTCAACTCAAACACAATTCAAACGTAGTTCCACTCGCTCTGAAAACAGATGTTAAGAACAGCGTATACTACTCGTATACCACTTTAAAATTCCAGCGTTTTAAACAAAATGAGTGTATGGCATATATCGTCGATACTCGAAATGAGCTACTGCAAATAATGTCGGGCAAGCTGGCACGCGGACTCCTATACATACGTTTCCCTCTTCATTTCAATCATGAACCAACGCAGCATTCATGCAGAGATAGCAGATTATGGGACAGAGAGCAGAAGGCAGTGGACAGAGGACAGAGGAGTTACAAGGCACACTAAAAAAGGAACCTGGGACCTGCGCTCTGATACCATGTCAAGCCAGGAGTAACTCCAGAAAAACTGATTCATTTATTCCATTAGGTAGCTATCTATTATATACATGAATGTGATCGTTCAGTTCATCTTCTTGATGACTGTTCATCAAATTCTCCCAATCGTTGAGTATTAGGTGTCAACAATCTTATCAGTTTCCTGCAATACTTGAGATCATCTATTATACTAGAAATGACTCCAAAACCTCTGCACCTTTTGCATTCTTCGTGTAGCCACCTATTCCTTTGCCATCAATGACAACATATTTCTAACACTAATAGTAGAGAAGTTAGATCTCTAATCCTCTTGACTTTTGATAGCTTTCTTCAATGGGATAATCATAGTTATCAATCTCTCATTAGGTTTAAGTATGTTGGGAAATGTTTGATATTTTTTTAGTTGACCTTGGTATTGCATTTAGGGAATACTCTAGGCTTTCCTCCACTTTAATCTTAGGAAGGTGTCATTCACTCCTTTGTGTTTGATAGCTCTGAATTTCCATTTGGATGCTTGGTACTTGCTTCCTCCCAAATTCGGTCATGCATATTGTGGTTAAGTACCTTTCAAGGCTTTAGGATATGAATTTCCCCATGTACCATGGAAATCATATAAGGGATATACAATAAATATAAAAAAAAATGTTTAGACATGAATACTTCATCAACGGCAGCAAGACATCCATATTCTTGGTGATAACTAAAGTCTATGAAGATGAAAATTGATGCAATTCTCAAAATTCATTGATTATGGAAACCCTCCTACAATAGAAAAGGAAAATTAGGTCTTGGAAGTAGAATTCTCAATGTTGAGGAATATGATTTGCAATCTTAGTAAGGATGCTCAATTTTTTGCCCCCAATTTTAGAATGTTCAATAAGCTTTATCCCTACCAAACCTAAAGAAGAGGAAGTGGTCCATCAAATGCTAGAAGTCATGGACTTGGAGAACCAAGAATCATGACCTACTAATGTTGTTCAAGATAAGGCACACAACAAGCATACCTCTTATTACTATTAATGTATTTTATGTTATGCAAAGTGCTTCTGGTTGCATGTGTCATTTTTAGAGTTTGCTCTAATAGACTTCTTTTAAATCCTCCGTGACAGATGAAATATACTTTTTTGCTTTAGACTCATATTACATTATAACTATGATCTTTTTTCTTTAAAGAGATAACATAATTTTTGCATTACTACACTCACTAATTTAGATGCTTCCTCTTTTTAATACAAAGTATTAACCATGTTGTAAAACTAAAATCCTATAAAATATGTCTTATTACTTTAAAAAATATTGTTATTAATACTATTTTATGTTCTTATGACCTAGTATTATAAAATTATAAAATTATTTTTAATACATGTACATTATTAATGATTAAATAAAGTCAATTTATCAATTGAAAAATAATGGATATTATTCAATAAATTTTAAAGATTGTATAGTTGCTTATTATTATTTTTTTGTTGGCTAGACTCATCGAGTATTGATCTAGCAAACTCACACAAGGAGTGCCTTAATAGTATGCTCTACTGCCTATAATTTCATGCCTTGTGGATAATTTATTATTAAATTATTAAAATTAGGGGGATTTTGAAGGTTTAAAATGGGCATCAAAATTATGTAGATTGGGTAATCAGATGCAAACTCTAATTTTTCATCCAATGATTTCCCACACATGAAATTTGGGTAAACCTACAAGGAGATAACTCAAAAATATGATTTAAAAAAACAGTGTTCTTATTTTTCTCTCCAAAAACATTTATACCATGGAATGAAATTATCATCTTGAATCCTATTGGTTATTTTTGAAGTTGATTTTGTTAATATATTTTTTATTTTGAGGCTCATTTTTAACCTCAAAATTCCCCTGATGATCAATTCTTATTTTTTAATCTTAGAGTATTTATTGATCATCATGTTTTTTAACAAATATATATGACCTAATTATTTTTATTAGCAATCCAAACATATATATTTCATCATACCATGATGCATTCAATGCAATTACATCACAGAAATTTGTGCTTGAAAATGAAATAATGATGTAAATATGTTAAATATGTTTTTTTGGCATGTTTTGCATCATGTTATGATGCAAACATGATGCATGGTTGACACAACTTTATGATGCACACTATAAAAATCTACTAATCGATGTTGATAGGACATCAATCATGCTAAAGCCTTGTATTATTATAGTGAGGATTTATTTTCTTCATAATAAGGGTTGAGCTAAAGCCACTAAATGATTCATTTGAGTTCATCCTTAATGGTTTTGCAACATCTTCCCAGTGGTAGTAACATTCCCCTTATATGAATGCAATAAGTCTGTGTCCCAATTGATAGCACCTCTCCACCTAGTAATCAATCCCTCGACCTCCTGTAGTCTTTGTACTAAGTTCCAAACTATTTTGATAAACTACATAGAATTAGGGTGTTATAGGTGTGAAACATTATCACGAGGACAGTTTTTTTGAACACACATTTCCTTAAATCACAACAAAATGGAAAGCACAATGGGTTGATCGTAAAAAGATATAGCTCTCTTAGGACTTGGATTAGCCTATCCCGGCGACAATTGATGCACAAGCATTAGAGCTTCCAAGTCATTAAGCTTTTTGGAAACAAAGCTCCAAACTAGGTCTTAACATGGAAAAGGAATTTTATTTCATTATTGTCAATAATTTTAATTTCTTTATTTTTTAGAGAACTATAGATAGAGATTAGATTTAGTAGATAAGATTTTTAAGAAGAAAAATTTCCTTTTAAGGCATGAAAATTTTAGGAAATAAATTATGAGGGGTTGTAGGAGAAAACATCTTGGTAGCAATTAGCAAGTTGTTAGGATAAGAAAATGTTTATAAATTTTAGAAACTATTGGGGATGCTTTTAGGATTTAGAAAAGCTATGGATAGGCAAGATTTTCCCAATAAGGAAAAATTGAGTCTACCTTAAAATGCATGAGTATTTTTGGATTGATTTATGGATCGAGGAAAATTTATTTTGTTTCTATGTGATATTAATATAAAAATTGTAAGCCTAAAGGGAAAACAAATGGTCAAATGAATGTGGAATAAATATATGATTGTGAGTTTATGCATGTATAGTTTTCTTTTGTTTAATGGTAATGTAGATTCACCAAATCCTTTGTGTATGACTCTTTGTATTATTTTGTGTGTCACTTTTAAATGCTTTGAGATGTGGTGAATAATAGTTAATTGACTAAATAACAGAATCTTTGCATGTAATCCAGATTGAGAAGTTAAACTTTGCAAGAAGAGGTGAATTTTATGAGTGTATCGGACCATAGAGAGTGAATGGAGAGAAATGAGAGTTTTATGAGTGTATGTGTATGTACATATTTGATTTAATGAAATAGAGTTTCAGATATTTTTGGTGCTCACGAATTATCTCTGTATGAATGGAAGAATTTTAGTTTTTGCATGATCTATAATTCACTGCAAGTGATGTAGGATTTTTATATGAAATATTTTTGCAGAACAAATTAAGGGCTTGATGATGAAGTGATTTGTTTTGTTATCTAGAGAAGGTTAATTTCCATGAAAATTCATTTTTTTCCTGCATCAAGTGGTATCATAGCTCATACTCTCTTTGGAATTGAGGATTGCAACTAGAAGAAGGATGACTTCCAATAAGTAGCAATTTGGTAGAAGTTGTTAGAGGGAAGTTCCACAATGAGTGTGTGTAGAATTTCCAAGAGAAGGTTCCAGAGAAGGAATTAGAAATTGAAAAAGAGTAATCTAGGGAGGAATCTTGGTGAGGTATTGGTAGCAATTTCAAATTTTGTTATGGGGTAAAGGCTTGGTTGTAGTTCACAGGTGAACAAGGAGATTTCAGTAGAGAAGAATAAGAAGGAAAAAATGGCTATTGGAAGTCATATCATGGATTTAGGTGAAGGCCACAGGAGAAGGAAGGACAATGTCAAGGAAAATGACATAGAGAAGAAAATAAGTGATGAAGAGTTTAATAGGGAACTTGATAAAATGAAAGCACGGTTGAATGTGCTTATGGAACTACTACAACAAGAAGCTAAAGACTAGAAATGAAGTTGGATTTTTAAGAAGAAATTTAAATGGTCGATTAATGAATTGTTTGCAAGAAAGCTACAAAAGAAGATGAAGCACATGATAAGAACCTTGTTGAAAGAAGTGGAAATAAAAGAAGTTGAGTAAGAGGAAGAAAAGGTGCACTATTGTAAACCAAAGAAAGGGTCGTTTCTTGGTGAAGAAGAGGATATAACAGTTGATATGAGATCCAAGAATATCATATTTATGAAACTAATGAATTTTCTATGAATGTAGGCATAAAAATTGAATATTAAAATGAGGAGATAATTAAAGAAATAGAAGACAATATATTTCCTAATGATAGTGTTAAACCTCAAGTAAAACATTCTAATTTAATGTTTAATGATTTTGAGGAGGAGATGAGGTATTGAGAGGAATGGCTAGTAAGAGATGCATGTGACTGCATAGAGGTTGCAGGAATAGTTCAAGTTGATTTATAGCAACATATCAGAGTTCCATACAACAACAATATGGGGGAAGAGAGCATGCAACAAATGGAAGTTGAAAACAAAAGATTTCAACAACCAAAAATAAAGTTGGAGAGATTGTCTAGACGGAGGTATTGTAGAAGGAAGAACAACCAAATCAAAGGAAGGTTTAAATTTAAAGTTTGGAAACCTGGAGAGAAAAAGGAAACAACAACTAAAGAAGTCGAGCAACATCATAATGAAGTGGGTGAAAAATTACAAACTAAAGGATCTAGGAGGATTTGACAATTAATGACACATGACCAGGAGGTAATGAATTTTTTCTACCTTGGGAGTCTGATGCAGGAGCATTATAGCTTCCCAGCCATCAAGATTTTTTGAAGAAAATCTACAAAATGGGTTTTAATATTGTGAAGGAATTCTAATTCCTTAATTATAAATATTCTTAGTTTCTTTTAATTATTATAGCATAGTTTTATAAAAGCTATGGATAAGAGAGATTTTTTTCCGTAAGGAAAAAAAAAGTTTCCTTGAAAAGAATGAGAGATTTATGGAATAAATCATGAGTGATATATGGATTTACTAAAATCTATTTTTCCTGTAACTTTGTATTTAATCATTAGAAGAATGAGGGGGAAATTAATGACCAAATGAATGTGCAATCATGCTCATAGAGAGAACCAAGTGGTTTTGACTATTTTTGTATGTACAGGTTTTGTTAATGAAATGAAGTTTTCATATCTTATGTGTATGAAATGTCTATGTGCTCAATATTTGAAGAATTCATAAAATTTGGAATTGGTAGAATTAAGTGCTTATGTGTGTGAATTGGGTAGAGATATCTTACTGAAGATTTAGTAAATTTATTGCATGTACTAAATCGTGGATAGTCGTATTATTTTATGAAGAATAATTATTTTATGTGCTTAATGGGAAGAAAGACAATGGGTTGTCGTGAATTACATTTTTATATTGAGTGTGCATAGTGAATGCTTCAGGACACCTTATGAAATGAATGTAAATGCACATATGTGTATGGAGTGGATTCATTATCTTGGTACCAATGTGAATTTGTGCCATCAATGATGCAGGCATCAACTCATCCTTTGAAATTATCAAAAGGTGGGGTAGTATCTATTCTTTAAAGGATTAAAAGTGCGAAAAATCATATTTGTGAGGGATCTTAGGAATTCGTTGAGTTAGTTGTGGAGAAGATCATGTTGAGCTTGTGGAGAGGATAATGTTGAGAAATTCATGGAGAAGATCGTGGATCGTCCATGATATTGCTATTTTCTAATATAAATTGTGAACTTGTGTGTATGAAGAAGAGGCCATTATAACTAATATTTGGCCAACCAAGGCACCCAAAGAGGTTACGTAATTGTATAGTGGGTTTAATTAATGAAATCTGATTTTTTCTTTATGTAATTCTATGTGTGTGAATCATGGGTTGATGTTTCGATGGCTTGCTGGATTGAAGTTGAATGCATGCATGGATTAGAAGTGTGGCTAGAGAACCCACAGATTCAAGATCGAGCCCATAAAAATATTGAAAATGATAGACCCCCATAATTCATTTTCATCAAGTGGTATCAGAGTGCAGAAGATTTCTATGTATAGTCTGGAGGAGAAAGAACAGAAGAAGGTACAAGTTAATTGAATATTTGGTAAGGAATTTGATTTCTTTGAATAGGTGATAAAAAAGGAAGGCGAGAAGATTTTCAAAAACCTAGAGCAAGGAGCGCTCATAGGGTTCCATAAAACAGAACCATGAAGATGCCAAAAGTCCAAAATCAAGAGAAAGTTTGGTGAGGTATCATGTAGCAAGGTGGAGACTTGTTACTGCAAAGGCATGTTGTAGCTCACGAGTCGAGGCTATTACTAGAAGACCAAAAATCCTATGACCAGGAAGTCATAAATATTTGTACCTTGGGAGTCTGATGTAACAACATCAACCCATCCTCTGAAAAATCAACAAGAATGAGTTCTAAAAGGCACAATTGTCAAAAGGAATGGTAATATCTATTCTGTAAAGGATTAAAAGCATGAAATATTAGATTTGTGAGGGATCTTAGGAATTCATTAAGGGATTTGTGGAGAAGATCATGTTGAGCGCTTTGTGGAGAGTATCATGTTGAGAGCTTTATGGAGAAGATCATTGATCATCCATGATATTAAAATAATCCATGATATTGTTATTTTCTAATATAAATTGTGAACTTGTGTGTGTATGAAGAGGAGGCCATTAGAACTGATATTTGGCCAACTAAGGCGCCTAAAGATGTTACATAATAGTATAGTGGGTTTAATTATTGAAATTGGATTTCTACTTTATGTAATTCTTTGTGTGTGAATCATGGGTTGATGTTTTGATGGATTGATGGATTGAAGTTATATGCATCCATGGATTAGAGGTGCATCTAGAGAATCCACAGGTCCAAGATTGAGCCCATTAAATTTTGAAAATGATAGATGCCTAGAATTTGTTTTCATCAATACTTGATGTAGGAAAGATCACCTCTTCCTGCAATGTCCACTTCCACGCACCTAAAATCTTAACTTAATATATGACCAAGCTAAGTATGAAACATTACCCATATGTAAAACATGTTCATACCCAAATTTTTATTACTGATAGCCAATGATCATTTAATGGCATACCTAAATACTTTCAAATAAGATAATATAACTCTCACATCTCCAACGATTCACACAAATTGCTCCACTTCAATGAATTCATGAAAACTCAAATAAATGTTTTCATGCAAACTCAGAGCATTTAACATAATACAAGGAGTCATAGATAGAGCATTTGGAAAGTCTATGTTTCCATTAACAAAGAAAATTTTTGTTTCCATTAACAAAGAAAATTTGTGCATGCATAACCTCATAATCATACATTTTTCTCTTGGCATCATTCCACATTCATTTGACCATTAATTCTCATTTCTCATAGGCTTACAAATAAATAGAATTAAGAAATACAATATATTTTCTAAATCCTAAAAGCACTCCATAAATCATCTTTTCCTAAATCCTAAAATCACTCCCGAATTTATTCCAAAAAGCTCTCATGATTTATTCCCTAATGATTTCATGCTTTATTCCCTAAAACTCTCATGATTTTCAAGGTAAATTAGTTTTTTCCTTATGGACAAAATCTTAGCTATCTATAACTTTTCTAAAACTAATCCTATCCTAACAACCACACTTTTCTATAACTTTTGGAAATCTTAGGTATTGTCTAGCTCATACGAGTTTTCATAAAATCATAGGGAAATACATTTAAATAATTAATATACAATTCGTTAGTGAAACAATTCCCTTGCTAAATAAAAGAGCCCTACTCTAGTCAAAGTATATTTTGATTTTGAAGTTTCAATGCTCCTGCATCAGACTCCCAAGGTGAAAAATAATCATGGTCTCCTAACCATGTATTGATGAAGCAAATATTCCTAGATCCCAAATTTTGTTTTGCAGTTGGTCCTTTTCCTTGTCTTGTTGATGTTTCTTTATTGTCATCTTCTTCATTCTTCCATGCTTCCAAACCTTATGTTGCAATTCTCCTACTTCCTTGTTGATTTATACTCACTCTGCCATCGCCAAACCTCTGTTATCTTATTTCTTTCCTACAACATGCCTCCTCTGAGACACTTTAATCATTATCCTCCTTACCTCCTCAATATTTATGTCCAACTTGTCCTCTAGTTGGCACACATCACCCATTCCTTGCTGGATTTTTTTTGTTTTCTTCCACTAAATTACTAGGATATCAATTGTCTAGAGTTGCTTCCATCATGCTCTCCATTTTTTGTTGACACTCATCATCATTATTCTCCCCTTGTTGCTGCATTATTTCCATGGGAAACTCATTCTTATCATTTATTGGACTACTCTAATTCAATATACTCTCTGTCCTCAAATTGTTTAACCAATCTTCTAAAAACTTCAATTTTGCGGCAATAAATTGCATTTCCACTCCTTTCCAACTTTGCATGGTCTCTTCCAATGGTTTTTGTACTTCATCATTTAAAGTATCTCTAAGCCAACTTTTTTCTCTCTACACATCCTCGTCCTTTTGGAAATTTCCATTAGTTGCACATATTATATCTACACATCCTCGTCCTTATTGGTTAGATATGAAAATCTTGTCTCCTCGATTGTAATGACAGAATCTTGAGTTTACATTTCTTCATTCTCTGTAGATAGAAAACATTCATTAGTCTTAAAAACATGATACCTTGAATTATCTTTTGGTATTTCTAGCTCTCTTTCCTCACTTTATCTAAGCATCCTTAACCAATCTATAATCAGATACCTCATCCATATTATTTGTTTTCATGCATGCAACTTCTTAACCAGCCATTGGACTATTTTTCCAGCATAAAGTCCATTCCTCAATTCTTTCATCACTTTTTCCAGCCACTACTTTGTTTACTCTTGTAGATGCTTCTTTATTTTGTTGAGCTCTACCTTTATCTCATCTATCTCCTTCTCCCTATATTCATCACTCATTTCCTCTTTTCCAACTATCTCGGCCTCCTTCCTTGTTTGACTATAACTTTTCTCTAAACCCATCAAATGACTACCAATAGCCATCTTTTCCTTCCTCTTCTTCTCCTATGAACTCTCCTTATTCACTTGTAAACTACAACCAAGCCTTCACCTCATAGCAAATTTTGTACCTAGTACCAATACCTCACTAAGATTTCTCTTCAGCTTAGCTTTTTGGTATTTATGATTCCTTCTCTGGAACCTTCTCTTGGAAACTCTACCCACACTCATCGTGGAACTTCCCTCTGGCAAATTCTACCTAACTGATACTTGTTGGAATTCGTGCCTCTTTTGGCTGCTATCCTCAATTCCAAATAGATTAAACTCTAATTTCAATAAATCAAATATGTACACACACATACACTCAGAAAATTCTCATTTCTCTCCATTCACTCTCTATATGATACTATAGAAAATAGCTTGGTGAGGTGTTGGCTAGATTGGAACTCACAAGTGGACAAGGACAATTCAAAAAAGAAGGAAGTGACAATGACTATTAATAGTCATGTCAAGGGTTCAGGGAGAAGTCACAAGCAGATGAAAGAGAATGCCAAAGGAGTTGGCATGAGGAAGATGAGGGATGAGGAATTTGAGAAAGAGATGACTAAGATGAAGGCACAATTGAATGTGCTTATGGAGCTACTATAAGAAGTTAAATATCAAATATGTGGATGGGTTCTATGGAAGAAAGTAAAATGGCACATGTTGCACTTGTTTCAGGTGAAGCTGGAGCACAGGTTGAGCATTCAACAAAGGGAAGAAGAGCACAGGGTAGTAGAGATGAAGGTTTTCATTTGTTAACTAGAACAAGGACTAGTTCTTGGTGAAGATGAGGATGAAATATTCGATGAGATCCAAGGATCTCATGATTTTAAAACTAATGAAATGTTTGCGAATGTAGGTCATGTGGGTGTAGATGATGGAGATTTTCCTCATGAATGATGGGATGAGATCTTGGGGTAAGCCCAAAATCTCAATTCCATTAAAAACTCGAACCTGGGCCTGTGGGTTATGGCCCACTAATCCTAAACGAAAGCGTTTTAAACTTTAAACCTTTTAATTTATTGACGTGGATCTTCATTAAAATCGTTCCATCCATACATAATCATCAGCGGTCGCATGCACATATCCATCCATCGGCAATCTTAACAATTTCGATGCGATATGTATCATTGGCGATCGGAGATCCCAAAGAATGGACATCACAACCATCACCCATTCTTACCATTCAATGCACGAATAGCATATATAGCATCCCAACGATCATTAAACTCAATGAAGGCATAGCCTGGGGGCCTTCTTGCAACATAAACACTGTGGAGGACCAAAAAAAAAACACGAAATTCATCCTCCAGCTCACGTTCAGTGGTCCGAGGATCCAAATTGCCAACATACACACGGGAAATGGCAAAAAAAAGAGTTTAAATCACTGAATATACGTTGTTCTTCAGACTAGGCCTTTGAAAATGCACGCAGAACAGCAACTGAAAAAACCCTGAAACTGCACTAACAGAATTCCAAATACCCGCACAGATTAGATGGAACTGAATTTACTCAAAGCATTCATCAACGAGGAATATATAGAGGAAAGATGGGATCAAGAGCGATTTCAGAGCCTTCATTCACGCAATTCTTGGCACGAGCTCCATCTGAACACGGGATTTAACTCATTTATAAAATACACACAAGCATACACAACACTTGAACACGCTTTTATATATTTACGGAATAGTTACAAAATTAAGGCATTTCAGCCTTAAAAACGAGCTCACACTCAGCTACATCTTGCCACTCACAAATTACCTCCCATAACAGATATATCTCTACACCCCTATCGTATTACATTTATAAAAGAATTTTAGGAAGGATCAATCCTATCCTCTCCTGATTTTCTCCACAAAAGCTTCATAATGCATGCACGCTTTAAATCTGCTTTATCCGCTTTAAATCTATTTTTTTGCTTTAAATCGGCTTTTAACTTTGTTTTGCTTCCATGGCTTGCGTTCGCTTGCTTTGGTGCTAGTTGTTCCCGCATCAGACTCCCGAGGCACAAAAATTTATGACCTCCTGGTCATATGCTTCTCCTGGTCTTCGTAATATCTTTAATTTGTGAGCTACAATCTACCTCTGCAACAGCAAGTCCTCCTTTCTGCCTCTTACCTCACCAAGCTCTCCTCTGGACTTGGTCTTTTGGTAAATGCTCTAGGCTATTGCAATCTTCTCACCTTCCTCTGCTGCTACCTACACAAAATATAAAGACCATACCTATTCATACTTCATTAAGAACTGTACCTCCTTCCGCAGAATCTTTTACTGCTATGATACCAAACTGATGGGATGAGATCTTCGGGTAAGCCCAAAATCCCAATTCCATTAAAAACTCAAACCTGGGCCTATGGGTTATGGCCCACTAAGCCTAAATGATAGCGTTTTAAACTTAAAACCTTTTAATTTATTGGCGTGGATCTTCATTAAAATTGTGCCATCCATACATAATCATCGGCAGTCGCATGCACATCTCCATCCATAGGCAATCTTAACAATTTCGATGCGATATGTATCATTGGCGATGGGAGGTCGCAAAGAATGGACATCACAACCGTCACCCATTCTTACCATTCAATGCACGAATAGCATCTATAGCATCTCGACGATCATCAAACTCAATGAAGGCATAGCCTGGGGGCTTTCTTACAACACAAACACTGTGAAGGACCAAAAAAAGAAACACGAAATTCATCCTCCAGCTCACGTTCAGTGGTCCGAGGATCCAAATTGCCAACATACACGCGGGAAATAGCAAAAAAAGAGTTAAATCACTGAATATATGTTGTTCTTCAGACCAGGCCTTTGAAAATGCTCGCAGAACAGCAGCTGAAAAAACCCTGAAACTGCACTAATGGAATTCCAAATACCCGCACAGATTAGATGGAACTGAATTTACTCAAAGAATTCATCGACGAGGAATATATAGAGGAAAGACGGGATCAAGAGCGGTTTCAGAGCCTTCATTCATGCAATTCTTGACACGAGCTCCATCTGAACACGGGATTTAACTTATTTATAAAATACACACAAGCATACACAACACTTGAACAAGCTTTTATATATTTACGAAATAGTTACAAAATTAAGGCATTTCAACCTTAAAAACGAGCTCACACTCAGCTACATCTTGCCACTCACAAATTACCTCCCAGAACAGATATATCTCTACACCCATATCGTATTACATTTATATAAGAATTTTAGGAAGGATCAATCCTATCCTCTCCTGATTTTCTCCACAAAAGCTTCATAATGCATGCACGCTTTAAATCTGCTTTAAATCTACTTTATCCACTTTAAATCTACTTTTTCTGCTTTAAATCGGCTCTTAACTCAGTTTTTCTTCCATGGATTGCGTTGGCTTGCTTTGGTGTTAGTTTCTCCCGCATCAATGAAGGAAATATTGAGAAAATTCCAATTAATAGAATTGTGGATGAAATTATGATAGAGGAAAGAGATGTGGAATTCAAGGAAGAAGAAAAACTTTTTGAGGAATGGTCAACAAAGGACATAAGTGATGAGTATACAAATTTAGTTCAAGGTAATTTTATTCATTTGACATGTGAAGATATGAAACTTCTTGAGGAGAGATTAATAAATCAGAAAGCACATATTCAACTTGTAAAGTTGAACCTTGAAGAAGAGGAAATTGTCTTGGAAAACAATAATGGAGAGGAATTTACAAGGATTGAGTAGCGGATAGTGAAGAAAGTGTATAAACCATAATGTTCCAAGAGTCTTGAAACTCTTAAGCACAAATAATATGTGGAGCAACAAGGAAGACATGATATCAAGTTTCAACAGTCAATGACAAAATTGGATGAGGAAATTGATAGGTTGTGTATGTTGATGAAGAGGATGATCAAGAGAAGGTATAACAAAAGGAAAGGAAATCCAACAGCAAAGTACAACCAACCAAGAATATTTGCATCAGCAAGTCAAGTGGACGATAACAACATAGATGTTGGAAGCCTAGAGAAGTGAAGGAAACATCAACACTAGGACAACAACATGCAAATATGAAAGGACATCTATAAAACAATGTTTGGGATCATGGAGGATTCAGAAATTGATGATACATGACTAAGAGGTCATGAATCGTTTCTACCATGGGAGTCTGATGCAAGAGCATTATAACTTCCAAGTCATCAAGATTTTTGGAGACAAAGCTCCAAACTAGGTCTTAACATGGAAAGGGAATTGTATTTTCTTATTGTAAATAATTTTAATTTTTTTATTTCTTAGATAACTATAGATAGATATAAGATTTAGTAGATGATATTTTTAAGAAGAAAACTTGCCTTTTAAGGCATGAAAATTATAGGAAATAAATTATGGGGGTTTGTAGGAGAAAAAAACTTGGTAGGAATTAGCAAGTTGTTAGGATAAGAAAAAGTTTAGAAATCTTAGAAACTATTGGGGTGCTTTTAGGATTTAGAAAAGTTATGGATAGGCAAGATTTTGCCAATAAGGCAAAAGCGAGTCTACCTTGAAAACAATGAGTGATTTGTGGATTGATTTATGGATCTAGGAAAAATTATTTTGTTTGTCTATGTTATTATAATATTGTAAGCCTAAAGGGAAAAAATGGCCGAATGAATGTGGAATCAGGCCAAGAGAGAAATGCATGATTTTGAGGTTATGCATGTACAACTTTTCTTTTAATGGAAATGAATATTTTCCAAAGGCATTATGTAGGACTCGTATTATATTGTGTTATGTTATATTCTTTAATTTTGCATGAAAATGTTAATTTATGTTTTCATGAACTCATTGAAGTGGAACAATTGTGTGAATTGTTGGAGAGGTGTGTGGAAGTGGATATTGTAGGAAGAGGTGACTTATTGTTGCATCAAGTTACAATCAAAACAAGAATTTTTTTTCTTTAAGAGCATGAATTTGTAAAGTCTATTTAGCATGATATTATCACCCTTTTGCTAATGCCACCAAGTAAACCATAACTCAAAGTAATCATGCTTTCTAGATTTATTGGGGTCATATAAGCCCAATCTATCTTGAGGCTATTTAAGATAGTTTGCTTCCCTGTTGGGATCTAAATAGAGTGTAATCATTCCCTAACATCCTAGGTATCAATGATGTTGAAATCCTCACATGCTAATTGATGAGTATATGATATTTCATCAACCATCTAGGTTACAATGATCCATAAGAACCTTATGTTCCCTCATTAAGAGGAAGTAACCTAAAAAGGTTCCATAGTGAATTTCCCCACATTCAAGGGTCGAGATTTAATTAGGATTGATCTTATACCCACCAATATTTCTACAAATGGTGTCTTGGGATTCATAGTTGATTTGTTTCTCTTTCTCAGGGCTTCAAATCATCGTTGATTATTGCTTACAAACAAGGTCCTTGGACCTTGAGTTTGAGAAGAAGAATCAATATGAGTATATGGATTTAGGTTTGGTTATTAGTAAGCAATGCTTAATCCTATGATTGGATATGTAGCATTTGAAGTATATATTATTGGTTCCAACTCCTAGACCCATCTTGACTTTGTAGAAGTGTTGATTA
>APFE030062874.1:0-31213 GCA_000404065.3 Pinus taeda
AAGTGTTATAACACCATTCAGCTAGAGGTAGCCACTTGACCCATTGAGTTTGTTTATCAAATACAAAGCAATGAAGATATCCTTCTAAACAATTGTTCACTATCTCAGTTTTCCCATCATATTGAGGATGATAAGATGAGCTATGAGCTAATTGAGTACCCAAATAAGAAAATAATTTCGTCCAAAAGTTTCCAGTGAAAATGGGATCTCTGTCGTTACAATAATATTTTAGTTTCCATGTACATTTTGAATTGTTTCCATAAATCTAGTAGCAATTGTACTAGCTTTAAATGGATGATTTAATGCACAAAAGTGTGCATACTTGGTAAGTCTATCAAATACCACCATGATGACACTCTTTCTTTCAGACTTGGATAAACCTATCATAAAATCCATTGAAGCATCCTCCCAACATTGACTAGGAATGGATAAAGGTTGTAATAGAACCGGGGTCTTAATTGTCTCAACTTTATTTTGTTGGTGAGCCAAAAATTCTGCCACAAACTTTTGAATATCGGATTTAAGGTCATCCCAAAAAATTCCTTCTTGACCTTGTTGGAAGTTTTTAAAAATCCTAAGTTCCCTTGTAAGGGAGACGTGTGCAATTCCAAAAGAATATTTTGTTTCAGTTGGGAATTATTACAAAGGTATAAGTGATCTTTGTATGATAATGAATCATTTTTTCAGCTAAATCTATCAGATGTACTGGGATCTTGATACAATTTTTTAATGAGTGTCCACACTTCTTCCTCATTCTTCCATTCATCCCTTGATTGGGTTATCCAATCTAGTTGGATAATAGAAAGGGCACAAAGAAATTCTCCCACATCCTCATCCTTTCTTGAGAGTGCATATGTAACAATATTTTTCTTCCCTTTTTCATAGATGATTACAAAGTCATAACCCAACATCTTTGCGACCTAGTTTGTTTCTCTTCTGAAGATAATATTTGTTCCAAAAGGTATTTAAGATTATCATGATATGTTTTTACCTTGAAGTGTCTTCCCATTAGGTAAGGTCACCATTTCTTTAATGCATGCAGTCTTGCCAACATTTCCTTCTCATAAATAGGTTTTTGTAAATACTTTCCTTTGATTGGACGACTTTCAAAAGTAATGGGTCTTCATTCTTACATTAAAACAACACCAATTCCATTTCTTGAGGAATTACATTCCACAATAAAAGGATTTTGTGATGTTTGGTGTAGCTAAGACCGACACTTGGCACATTTCCTCTTTAAGATGTTCAAAGGCCTTAGTCGCTTCTTAAGTCCAAGAAAATGTATCTTTCTTGAATAATGTTGTTATAGGTGCTGCTATTCTCCCATAATTCATAACAAACTTGCAACAATTCCCTTTCAAACTGAGAAATCCTCACGGATACTTTATGGTTGTGGGGATTTTCCATTCCTTAATCGATTTAATTTTTTTTAGGGTCTACCTTAACACCCTCATGAGACACAATATGACCAGGATATTCCACTTCCTGTACTCCAAAGAAACATTTGGAGGTTTTTGCTTATAATTGTTTCTCCTCCAATAATTTGAGCACCCTATCAACATGTTGAAGATGATCCTTACAAGACTTGTTGTAGATTAGTATATCATCAAAATGTATTAACAAAAATTTTCTCGGGAAGGGTTTGAAAATGGAATTCATCAAACCTTCAAATGTATAAAGTGCATTGGTAAAGCCAAAAGGCATGACCAAAAATTCATACTGATCCTTAGGAGTTCTGAATGCTATTTTTGCAATGTCTTCAGTCTTCATTCTAATTTGACGATATCCTAAACGAAGATCGAACTTGGTGAAGTAAATTGCTCCATGTAATTCATCTAATAATTCATCAATGATAGGAATGGGAAATTTATATTTAATAATGGGATATTTGAGCTCCCTATAATCTGGACACATGCACCATGATCAATCCTTCTTGTGCACGAATACTACTAGAGGAGATAAAGAACTTTGACTAGGTTGAAATTATACTGGCCTCTAACATTTTTGCAACCATACTTTCAATTTCACTCTTTTGGGAATAAGGATATCTATAAGGCCTCATGTTTGGAGGAACACTTCCCAGAATCACATGAATAGCATGATGATGATCACGAACAGGTGGGAGGCCTTTGGGAGTCTCAAATACCTTAGAATTATTATCCAAGGCTTTTTGGAGATCTATATAAATAGATGATATCGATGTTTGAGCCTGTAGTGAGCATAATTGTGCAATTATGCCATGTTATCCTTTATTTAGAAGCGTTTTCATGCCGTTAGAGATAATTATATTTCCTCTTTTCCCTACAATATCCCTTAATTCAACTTCCTTCCTTCCCAAAACAAAATCAAGAAAAATTCTTGAAAATTAAAAGCTATTTTACCCAAAGATTGTAACCATTGGACTCCTGGTACAACATCGACACCACCCATTGGAATGGAAAGATTTTTACTATTCAATACATATTCCCCCATCGTTATCTTGATATCGTGGCACTTTCTAGATAAATTTATAGTTTCTCCATTTTTCAACCATCTCTTGACACTCTGGTGCTGGATATAGGAAGCAATTCAATTCCTTAGCTATCTTACAATGAATAAAGTTATGGGTACTACCCTAATCAATCAACACTATTAATTTTTTCTTCTTGATATGTCCTTCTAATTTGAGAGTTTGAGGAGTGGTAATTCTTGCCAATACATTACAAGATATGGTTAGATTCATTTCCTCTTTCTCTAGAGTTGGTTCCTGGTTTATATCCTCTTCTCTTGAAGTTTCTTGTTCCATTTCTTCCTTCTCTTCACAATTTATCTAAAATACTTTCTTCTCAACACACTTATGACCTTTAGTGTATTCGCTATCACAACTATTACAAAGCCCTTTTTCTCTTTTTTCTTCCAATTGTTGTGGTGTCGATGTTTTAGTTTGTGGAAGACTAGGACCAACAACACTTCCATATTTATATTTGTGAGTGGTACGCTTCCCTGTTGCCATAATTTTGCTTTAAATTTTCTTGCCAACCTAGATTCCTTCTCAATTGAATCAAGTTCCCAAAGGTGAACCTCATGTTGGGGCTACACTTTAAATTCCATATGAAGGCATTGATCCTATGCTCCTACGGAATATCATTTACCCTTATATTTAATTTTTGGAAGTCCTCAATGTGCTCCACCATTGAACCCTTTTGTTTGAGATTTATCAATTGGCTAAATAAGTTGTTTCTCTTTGTATCCTCATAATGTGCTATCCTTTCCTCTGTAAAAATTGATCAAGTGACAATTGGTTTATGGGAACAAAGACATTGATCCCATACAAGTTTATTGGTTTCTAAATATAAAGTTGCAATGTGTACCTTTTGTGTGCATTGCACATTATGGAGATCAAAATATTTCTCCATATGTAGTATCCATGTTCTTAGATCCTTGCCATAAAACATCCTCATATTGATATTTGGAATATGGTGGGATTCAATCCAATGTTAGAGTCTATGAAATCACGATTAAAATTTCTTTTGTTTTCATTATGAGTTTCATCTAATACCTTTTGGCCATTATGAAGCATTTTTTTAGCACCTTTGTCAAACCTTCCTTAAAAAATTCCATGTCTTATTTTAAGCCATTATTCAAATATTCCATGTCTAAGTTTAAACTATTTTTCAAAGCATCCATCCTAGATTCCATTTTAACTTTGGTTTCTCTTTGAGAGAGTGAAAGTGTTGCACTTGGTCTCATAATATTGATATATCATGTTGCATTTCTTCCTCTTGTTCATGTGTCATGGAAGAGATTTCTTGTTGCTTAATAGGTGTATCCATTTTTTTTTTGTTTCGAGGCATTTTGAAATCCAAAAATGATATCTATGCTCCATTATTCCCTTTGAATCACTTCTAATTTATGCAAAATGTAAAAAATACACACGTTTTTCTTGCTTTTTAGGAGATAGATATTGCAGTTGTTGTGTATCTATATTACAAATCTCCAAGATCTGAAATTTTGTCGTGTAGTATTCCTCTAAGTCTTCTTTCAAACCCAAGAAGTCAGACCAATATTGGATTCTTCAAGAAAGAGTTATGCTCAATCTCCCACGATGGCTTGATTATATACTGGTTCACTAAAACGAACTTGTACGGAGTGCCACATGTCACTGTTTTGACCTTTGGCCATGAAATTGATACCAAAAAAAATATTTTCCATCCTACTTCTTTTACTTCTTATGTATTTCAAATCTGATTCTCAGAGAGAAATTTATGAAAATTTTCCCTAGGTCACCTATTTGAGATGGAATTTTGGAGCTTGCAAAAACCCAAACTTCCTTAGGTCATATCTTTGAAAATATAGCAACTAAAGATCTGAAATTCGTACACGAATTTCACCATGATTTCAGTTCCACATGGTTGAAATTTTAGCTTCTGAATCTTCGTAGAACGCTTTTTTAGCGAAAATTCCATGATGGCCTATTTGAAGCAGTGAAACCTTAGAATCCAAGGCTCTGATACCAAATGTTATGCAAGCAACTCACAAATATATAGATCAATGACTTAAAAATCACCCTCTTCGAGGGGGAAACCTCGTTTACGTTACATAAATGAACAATTCTTGTATGATTCAAATGAAAAAATATCCTTTATATATAGGAGTCTAAGGGGTCACAATATAATTAGAGCCTACATAACAATAATAATGTAAGGGCACAATAATAACAATAGTGGGCTTCTATGGGGAACAATAATAAAATATGGGGACTATACGGGCACACAAATAACAATAAGGGGGCTACACTAATAATAACAATAAGGGGATACTCTAATAATAAAAATAAGGGGCTACACTACTATTATAGGGACCTAACAGTTACCCTAATTTCTCACTCACCCCAAATGATAACCTGTCCCCCTTTATTAACCTATTACATTAGTCCCCACTATATTTTAGTTTCTTCTCCATCAGCACGTTAATAGAAGAATTTGAGGTCTACCATCAGAAGACTATACCATATCACCCATAGGCCAATGGAGCTGTTGAGGCCTTCAAGAATATTTTGGAGAACACGCTGACAAAGATCTGTAATGCGTAGTGAAATGAGTGGGATGTGTGCGTATCTACGGTGCTATGTTCTTATAGGACTACTTGCAAGAAGTCATGTTGGCTTAGTGGGTCCTCACTGAGGTTCATAGTTAGTTGTGAAAAACAAATTCCTACACTACTGGCCTTCTCAGCATTAATCCATGAAGCACGGACTGAAGTCTCACCTAAAGCAGTATGGGGGTATGCTGGAACCAAGTTTCCGCACCCAGAGATCAGACAGATATCGTTTTGTGCCCTAGATCTACCTTTGCTAGATCGATAAGCCCTTATGTCTTATCGATGTAACTTCCTTTAATCAAACTCTAGACCTATGCGAAAGTCTATGACTAGCTTTCGCGAACCCTGAATAGGTGAATTAGCTACTTACGCACATCATAGATTACTCTTAACCCAAAATTTACTCAGATCTACTTAAGTGTTCAATATTTTTAACATACAATGATATAATCTTCATGTAAGAACATAACATCAATTGCATTCAGATAACAATATAGTTCGTGTAAAGTTGCTCATCAATACATCATTATTTCAGAAAGCCCTCATTTATCACAACATAAAGTGAATTCATTCGTAATAGAAGTAAAGAGAAAAAAAATAGGAATTTCTAGAACAATCTTCTTTCATTGATATTTAATTAAGCTTACAAACTCAAGACCTCCCTGTGCACTCAATTTCAAGGGTCTGTGCACTCAATTACAGACTCTACTATAGGCCTTTGTTCACTCAGCTGCAGAGCCTTTCTTCTACCTTCTGCGCTAACTTAGACTCCTTCTTTCATACCCATAGATAATTTCTATTCTTATGTAAGTCCTTAGACTCTTTAAGAGACACCTATTTATACAATACCATGGTCTGAGGAGCATGGGTAGATCTTCAAAAAGCCGACTTAACTTACATAAAAGAGGGTAAAACCCATTTTTGACTCTTTACGTAACTACACACTGTGAATGCTAATCTGCCAGCCAGTGCTTAATAACTTCTTGGATGGAATCGTCCATGGATAGGTAAGGTAGATCAAACCATATTTGTTGCAGATCCTTCCACTCCAGGATGTACACATGATCGAAGTTAGCTTTAAACTTTGTGTACCCTGATAATTATTTGAACACAGTTAGAGACAATCATGTCTTGTGGTTGATGGCCATGCACAGGCTCACCTCCTTCAACACCCAAAAAACTTTGGTCTCCGTGACCCATACAATGTCCTTTGTGGCCCAAAGGGAGGAAAACTGGGCAACCTCTGGTAATCCTTTCTCCAGGGGAGGAAACTGACTATCCTCCAGTAGTTCCCAAGCCACAAGCACGAGGGATAGAAACAACCATTCGTAGTGGAAGGTTTTTCTATCGTCCTGAGCCTTGTGACAATTTAAAAGGAACTCAATACACAGATAGTGCGACCAATTGAACTGCATGCCCTCCACGCATTGTGCAACTAATGAAATTAGGGGTGTCAGAACCTCATCTGTGCAGCGTTTTCTCATGACCTTTCTAGCTAGGATTTGTGTAGCAATTTTCACCATGGGGTTGGTGATATATGTGATGGAGTACCCACATAGCTTTTTAACCAGCTTGAACTTTTCCTTCATCTTCTTTGTCAGGTTGCACTCACTCATATTTCTGCCAAACTCCTTGACCAGATTCAAGCCTTTGTACGGTAATAGCGTGATCTGATGGATCAAGATATCTATAATCAGGATCAGTGTGCTTAACCACAAACATCTTTCATGTACGGGGGTTAGCAACTACTTGATACCAATGGGGTTTATGTTGGATCAGTGGTAGTGGGGCACCCACCACAGGCTCAATAACCTTGACTGATTCACTCCGCGAATCCACTCAACTGGCTCTAATACGGCGACACTAGATTCCTTGTAATAAACCCTATTCATATAATTCTCCCTCACAAGGTGGGGGAACCTCTCGTGGTTCTCCAAATCCTAGTCTTCTAGCTTTAAATGGGGCACCCATGCCAGGCACAATCCTTCAAATGTGATGCTCTCAGGTAGCAGGGGCATGCGAATCAGGAATTTGTCTGTGTCTGGGTCTTTCGTTATCTTCAATTTTCCCTTATGTGGAGTGATATAATTCGCGAACTTGGAGATAGGCTACACACTGTTAGAATTTATATCCTCTGCGCTATCTTCAACCTCCAAATCTACCACTTCCCCTTATCCTTTGCCGATTTTTTATCTTTCTTTGAGGCTTGGGTAGCAAAGTGCTTCAATGGTGACTTGTGCACCATCATTAGCCTCTTTTGCTTGTCTTTCTTGGGCTTGGGGGATTCTCTCACTAGTGTAGCCTTTGAATGAGGCATCCTTGGTGATGTAGGCAGAGCATCCAGAGCCTCCATGTTCACAACCTCTAGAGCAGCACCCTTAGAGGCGATAGTTCCTCTAGTGCTTGCAATTTCGCCTGGTCCGAAAATTGTGTTGAGAATAAACCACTGGGTATCCTCAGGTAATTTATTAAATAAGAGATAGCAACCATTGCAAAAACCTGAGGATTCATAAATGATGGAAAACACAATGCAAAAATTCTAAGGATGCAAATTGTTCTTTGCTAGATGGACACACGTAATTTATAGGTGAATTTGAATTCAAGTTCTACTATTCCCCCAAAAATCCATCCATAAATGCTGATTTGGCAGTAGATGTTCAAAGATTTCATTCTTAAATTCAACCTTAAATGTCGCCCCCCGCTCCTCTTAACGGTCTCCTCGCTGTCAGATCATGAACAATGACTGTAACAATCATTTTTTGGCTATGCTGCGCGGTACCTCTCTCTGCAGAATAACTCCCTTCGCACCTCTTTTGGTACTGTGACATCTCCCTTTTTTGCATAGCCCCCCTGTGGCATAGGTCTAAAAACCGAGTAGTGTAGTTTATAGTCCTATGCTCAGGGAAAATTTTAGGGGATAACATTTGTAGGTGGGCTAATTTTGCTTACCTTTTCCAAAAAAAAAAGATTCTCCAATTTCCATATTTTGCTAAAATGATTCGCCCAAATTTTATAGTACACCATTACTTTACCTTAAAAATTGCCAAAATATTATATGAACTAATATAAAATAATTGGAAATCTAAATAATTATACAAAAATATCACCAAAAATTTTACAATTTCCATATTAGGGACTAGTAAGATTCACCAGGGTTTCTAAACTTTAAGATAAACTTCCATCCTTAAAATTTTCCTTACTCATCCTCCCTTGCAATTGCCTAGAGCGCTAAGACTATCCTATTGTCATGTAGTCATTGGGCTAGATCCCCTGTGTACGGCTTCAACCGACTTCCATTTACGCTTCTTGGAAATGGTTCTCCATTCAATTTTGCAAGGTGAACTACGCCACCATCTGTAATTTCTTTGATGACATATGGCCCTAGACAGTGCATCTAAAACTTTCATAGAAACTTAGGAAACTTGCTATCATATAATAAAACCAAGTCATTTACCCTGAAGGTGTGCAGTTTGATGTGTCGATCATGCCAAGCTTTTTCGTGTTCCTTCTAAACCTGCTAATGGAATCCAACCAGAAACCTATCTTCTTCAAGCTCCATTAGCTGTGTGAGTTTTTCTTCTAAGGCTTGGTAGTCTACCATTCATGTGAAAGCCTCTATGCATAGACTCAGTATGATATATTCCTTCGGAATTACAACCTCTACACCATAAACCAATTGGAAAGGCATTTGACCTATCAGATTTTTGCAAGTAGTTTTGTATGCCCATAACACTACTGGTACACACACATCCCAATCATTCTGTTGTGTGTTGAAAATCTTTGTCAGTGCATTCTCCAATATCTTATTGAAGGCCTCAATTGTTCCATTGGTCTGAGGATGATATGGCATACTCTTCTGATGATAAACTTTGAACTCCTCTGTCATCACGTTGATCGTTTCATTGAGAAAATGTGTACCATGATCGCTCATCAATACCTTCAGGCAATCAAACTTGGTCAAGACATATTCAAACAATAATTTTGATGTTGTTTCTCCTGTATAGTCTTTCACAGGTTGTGTCTCCACCCATCTGGTCAAATACTCTGTCACAGGGATCATATAATGCACACTAGTTTTCTTGCGTGGGGGTTGAATCAGTCCTACAAATTCAATGGCCTATTTCTCAAATGGTTGCAATGACACCTGTAGATTCAGAGGCAACTTATCCCTCTATGATGGTCTACCCATTCTCTGACATGCATCACATGTCCTACAATATGCTTTAGAATCTTTATGGAGTGTCGACCACCATAACCCAGCGCGAAAAATATTCTGCATTGTTTCCTCTCCTCCATAATGCCCTCCCACAGCTCCTCCATGAGCCTCAGCGATTGTATAGTTTCATTTAAAATTAGGCACATAATGTTGAAGTATCTCACCACCACATCTTATACAATTGGGTGGCAATCTCTAAGAAATCTTTTGCGCGCACTACCAATTCTTTCTTCTGCTAACTAGTGTATCCCTTTGGACTGGTTCCTGTAGTCAGTAAGTGGATAATATCAACAATGTGATTATCCTCTATGTGCACCATGAAGATCTGCGCATCAGGAAAGCCTTCCTCCAAATTAGTAGATTCGTCTCTTGTATCAATGCATGACAGATGCTCAGGACATGCATTCAATCTTCCTAGATTCACAATTACTTCAAAATCATATTCTTGAAACAACAACAACCACCTACATATTCCCCCCCCCCAACAGAGGCTTGTTGGCTAGATACTTCAATTGAGAATGGTGTGTGTACATATTGACATGTCTACCTAGCAGCTAATTTCTAAATTTCTGGAGCGTGTACACCATAGGCAGTCCTTCGTGCTCTGTCATCGAATAGTTATTTTCAGCCTTCGACAATTTTGTGCTCGCAAATGCTATAGGATGATCCATCTCCCCTTCACCATCCTCTGTTAGCACAACTCCAAACTACACTGACATTCTTCATTCCAACAGAATGTAGCATCCTTCTTTAGCAACTATCCATGGGCACGATAATCTGAGCATAAGCCTTGATGAACTTTCAATAATACCTAGTATGGCCAAGCATTGTGCATAGCTGTTTAACACTCCTTGGGGCTTCCCAATTAATTATTACCATGATCTTGGCAGGGTCCACCATGAGTCCTTTCTTGCATACCACATGACCCAGCAAAATCCTAAAGTGGACACAAATTAAGAACCTCTTAAGGTTCAACGCAATTTGATACCTTCAACACATATCCAACATTAAGCGCAAACTGTCTACATGGCACTTGAATAGCCCAAACATTGTCCAGTCATCGAAATAGACCTCCAAGAATTTGTGAATGAATTCTTTGAATGCCACAATGACTACATGAGAGAATATTGCTGGCACATTCTTGAGTCCAAATGACATTATTGCATACTAGAAACAAACCCAATCCATCGCGAAGGTTTTCTTACTCATATCCTCTGGAACGATCTTAATTTAATGGTACCTAGAGAACCAATCAGTGAAGGAATACATTTCCTGTCCTTCCACATTGTCCAGTACTTCATCAGTAAATGGTGTCGGAAAGGGATCATGCACACATGCATTGTTAAGCTTTGTGAGATCTACACAAATCCTCATTTCATCCTTCTGCTTATTTTCCTAAACTACCATTGGACTCACCCAATCAAACTCCACCACAGGTTCAGTAATACCTGCTTCAAGCATCTTGTCCAACTCTAAGAAGACCTTTTCCTTATATTAGTGATTAAGGAGATATGGCCTCTGCTTAATAGGTTTTGCATTAGGTTTCAGAGATGTTTTTATTACTCCCAAATTGTCTATGATGTCTTTCATGTCCGAAAATTTTGTAGGGAATAAATCCTAATATTCACAGATCAACTCAGTGACTTTATCTACTGTAGCATCATCCCAGTAGTCCCCAATCTTCGCAATCTTCAGCTCCACCTTTGTGCCAATGTTTACTTGCCTAGTTTTCAATGGCATGATGATGTCAGGATTCTCTATCTGTGGTCCCTCTACCTCGCGATGGCCTTCTATTTCTAGGATGTTAATATTTCTTGTATCCTCATCCTCTCCTTCAATAGTCATATTATAGCATTCCATCGCATGACGTAGTTGGGTGCATCAATCTGGTTGAATCAATTCCTAAGGATCCTGCAGCATTCGGAAGATTGTTGCCTTAGCCTCCTGCAACACTTCATCAATGCTTTTAAACCCATCTTCAAAGTTGAATGTTCTCACAAACCCTTCTCTTAAGACATCCCACTCCATGATGTCATTGCAGAGATCTATTTCAAAATACCAATTCATAGGAATTATGTCTAGGGTTTGACAGAATAAATGCACACATTCTGGTTGTTGCTCCATTCCATATACCTTAGTCCATTTGGACAAACGATCGCAAGGATCATTCCTCCCATCATACTTCTTAGTTACCCATACTTTAGGCCAAAAAAATTGCATTCTCATCATCCTTATGTAATCATACCACTCATCAAAGTTGCCTTTGTGCGTACCCCACCACCAAGCGGGCATAGCGTGCAGTGCACAGTACAATGCCTGAAAGCAGTAATCCTATGGGACTTCTCTTTCAAAAGAATCCAAAAATTTATCCATGTCAGTTAAACCATCATAATAAGTTAAATTTCTTACCTCCAACGACACACAGCATGATGATTTCATCATCATGTTACAGCGTAGTGTGGATACTTCATGTAGCATGTTTTTCCAATGTTTCAATCCTTCTTTTGTATCCGAGGTACAGGAACTTTTGTGGTCCCATGCAATTCCTCCATCAGCTGTCGGATTAACCCAGTCTTGGTCTCACACTGTGATTTTATAGATCTGATCCAAATCATCATCACTATCCTCGTAGCCGTAGGCTGGTTCAGTATAGAGAAATCCTTCTACAAGATCCAATGGCACTACAACGTGGAGCGATTTCGTTTCAAACGACATTGTCTACTTCTCCAAATTTATAACCCGATTCATATTGATAGCCCAATCAATTCCTAAGAGTGCGGAGTATGGATTGCTATCATCAACAATCTCTATTACTTCCAAATCAGCTAGCGTGCTCACACCTTCTATATCTATGGTAACCCCCTGCAATCATCCCATTGGGATAATCTTCTGCTGGTTCACCATCCTCATTTCAATTGGAGACCATTGTAGCGTAGGTCTCCCCATCCTCTCCCAATTTTTCTTAGGAAACACGTTCGTGTCAGACCCAAAATCTAGAAGATCCTGGTCCATCTCATTATCTCCTAGTTGCGCAGTAAGCCTCATCTTGTGCCCTATTATTTCCTTATGCTTATCAATCTTTATGACTATGCGGGGTCCATTAGAAGAATTATCCTTACCGACACGTTTGTTGGTCAACTCCTGTGGCCCTTTTATAGCTTTGCTATCGCGAAATAGTTTCATACAAGTCTCCAAGAATGTGGTAAGCACAAAGGGGTCAACCTTTTTAGGCATGCTAGTATCTGATAGTTTGTTCTGACTTCCTGAGGTAGAGGCCTCAAAAAATATTTTCTTCACTTCCATGAATTTTTATTTCACACATTCTAGATCAAACCCAACCTCCTTTTCTGGAGCCCTCTGGACCCATCCACCTTCTTCAGGCTACTTTCCCTTATCATCACTAGTCACAATCCCACTTCACAGTACAATATTCACATTCAGGTCCTCTTCTCGGGGTTCATCCCTCAACATATGTAGGTTTTGGGTAGGATGTTGAGGCTATGCCTTATTCTCCTACATCTTGGCCATAAACGCAATACATTCTTTGATTGTGTGGTCAAATTAAGTAGACTATTGACATGACAGGCATGTCTGATTCGTACACTCCCGTGTGTAGTGCCTTGACATTCAACAATTTAATAAATGACCTACTCCCAACCTTTACCAAGTCCTCCTCCTCTTCAGCCTCATTCAAACCCCTAATATCATGTGCGCATTCCCCCAGTTCCCTGATCAGGAGGCTAAGTTTCTGCTTGCATTTGATATGTAGGTGTTCTCTCTATCATTAATTCATAGCTTAGATAGTGGTGCTCATCATGGCCTACCAATTTGCAGAAATCATAGAAAAATTGTTGTGGTGTTTGTACAAGCTTTTGCAGCAAATGGCAATTATCTATTGCATTTTTTCTGGCTTCTTGACAAATAGTGCACCATAGCGCAGGCCCCGTGCTTGACCTTGCTGGAGCTTCCTACCTTAGGGACATAGGTCCCCCCTAGTGATGTAATTCGTGAATTCAGGGTAGTGATCTTTATCATGCCCCTAATTTTTACACTTGAGACACCAAACTTCTTCGTTCACCTCCAGATGAGCCGCTTTTTCCTTTTTCAAGCTCTGTAACTCTAAGCAAAGGTTCTGCAAATCTGCATGGATCAGTTGAACCCCTAAAGAAGCGTCATGAATAGGCATTTCATGCAATCTCATCTCAATTTCCAAGGATTCCACGTGAGTTCCTATCTTTTGTTGTGATAAAGCAACCCTTAGGCGGGGCAAGAGCGAGGCTACAATCCATTCGCGGTGTTGACTATCTGTGAGATTCATATTAGCTTCACGGATCTGGAACTTCAATATTTGATCTAATTCCCAGGGAATTATGCTGGACCTCATCATGATTTCCTTGAATCTGATTAGTGATCACAATTCAGACTTAGGCTTACCAAATTCTTTGTTCATAGCAGTTTTAGTGTCTACTAATGATGCTAGCGGGTTATCGGTGTAGTACTTAATATACCATGTCAACGCGCGATCCTACAGAGTGGTAACCAACTATGCCTTCTTTATATTATCATCCATAATTTTCTATGTTGTCCATATAGCCTTCGCAACAAACCAAAATTGATCTGGATCCTCACTTCCTAATCCCTTGAAAATTGACAACTTCATCCTATTCGACATGTTGACCAACGACAGAGGTGGTGGCGGTGTGGGTGAAGGTGTATGTTGTGGAGGTCAAGGTGGAGGTGGTGTGGGTGGATGAGTTATATGTGAAAAATGCTGCCTTATCAACTTGACAACGCTATGTGGTGAAGCCTGTGATGCTCCCTCATTGTCACTTGAAGGAGGTCCAATTAATGGACTATCTTCAGGACTTGTTCTGCCTTGATTTCTAAAATTTCGTCAGCTTTACGTAGATCCAAACATCAAGGTAATCGAATAACCTTATTTTCACACAAGAGAAGCTTAATCCAAGTTTTCAAAGATCTTAAATACTTACCTCGTGGCACCTTGGAGAAGCGTTGCTCTGCTTCACTATAACTAAGGCATCAACCACGAACTTTGTAGAAATTACTCCAATGACTCGGTGAAGCCAATGATCAACTATGGGTGCGATCTTATTTTCAAAAGCTTCCAACCTCCACATGAGCTCTGGAGTCCACATTATCGAACCGTCAAGCTTCCACCTTCATTGACCATCTGCCAATTTAGTGATCTGCTCGTATAATTTAATCATGAAGGTGCAGAAGAATATTGCGTGTATTTCTGTGTACAAATATCTATCCAACCAATGTGCTTTTGTCATTCGCAGATTTCTACTTGTGCCACGAATTCATGGGTCTTTCTATCCAACCACTTCTCAATTTCCTTCTTGGTCGTATTCCAGTGATGCGACATCACACATCTGTTTATACATATCCCGGTCTCGATAATGAAACCATTTGTTGGGTTAGTGGGTCCTAACCCAGGTTCAAAGTTTGTTGTGCCAAACAAATCCCTACACTACTAGTCCTCTTGGCATCAACCCACAGAGTGCAGACTAAAGTATCACCCGAAGTAGTATGGGGGGATGCTGGAACCAAGTTTCCACACCCAGGTATAAGCATGATGTCATTTTGTGCTCGAGATCTACCTTTGCGTAGATCGATATGCCCTTATATATTATTGATGTAACCTCCTTTGATCAACCTATAGACCTCTGTGAAGGTCTACAATTAGATTTCGCGGACCCTGAATAGGTGAATTAGCTAGTTACGTGCATCATAGATTACTCTTGACCTAGTATTTTCTCAGTTCTATTTAAGTGTTTGATATTCTTAACACACAACAATATAATATTCACATAAGAACTTAACATCAATTGCGTTCATTTAAAAATATAGTTCCAGTAAATTCGTGCATCAATACATCATTATTGCAAAACCATCATTTATCACAGCATAAAGCACAATCATTCATGAAATAAGTAAAGAGATAAACCACAAGAATTTCATGAAAAATCTTCTTTAATTGATATTCAGTTAAGCTTACAGACTTAGGACTTCCCTGCGCACTTAACTACAGGGGTTCATGCACTCAACTGTGAACTCTACTCTAGGCATCTGCGCACTCTACTGCAGACCTTTCTTCTACCTTATGCGCTAACTTAGACTCCTTCTATCATACCCATAGACAATTTCTACTCTTCTATTATGCCTTAGAATCTCTAAGACACACCTATTTATACAATACCATGGTCCACGGACCATGGGTAGATCTTCAAAAAGCTAACTTAACTTACATAAAAGAGGGTAAAAACCCTTTTTGACTCTTTACTTAACTACGCACTCCGTGACCACAATTTGGAGAGACTTTCCATATTTTTACATACAACTTGGGCTTTTTCCCCAAAATTGACCCAGGGGACCCCATCTCAACAAGCCAATAGGACAAACACCATTCAGATTGGTATATGGTGTTGAAGCTATAATGCCAATGGAGAGTATTATGCCTAGTCTATGCATATTAGCTCTCACAGGTATGGCAGATCGCGAAGCCTTGGAAGAACAACTCGTGTAGCTGATGGAGCTTGAAGAAGACCAATTTTTGGCTAGATTCCATCAGCAAGTACAGAAGGAATGTGAAAAAGCATGGCATGATCGCCACATCAATCTTTGCATGTTGCAGGTAAATGATCTGGTCTTCTTATATGATAGTAAGTCCACTAAATTTCCAGGTAAATTTCAGATGCATTAGTTGGGGTTGTATATTATCAAAGAAATTACAGAGGGAGGCACACCTTAGCTCACGAAGCTGAATGGAGAAGCTTTTCCAGGGAGAGTGAATGGGAGAAGATTGAAGCTATATATAGGGGATCCTGCATAATGACTATATGGTAGCAAGACAATCTTAGCACTCCAGGCAGTTTCAAGGGAGTGCGGGGCTATAAACTACACGTATAGGGTTGGAGGACTACGTAGTAGGCAGGCTATGTGGAAAATGGTGAAGTTGCAAAATAAGAAGCTTTGTGCAGGAAGTTGTGCCATGGAGGAAGGTGCCACGAAGTGCAATAGAAATTGATCATTGGAGTCACTGTTCATGAGTTGACAACCAAAATATGGTTAAGGGGATCAGGCTGGCAACATTTAAGGAAAAAATATTTGAAGATCTATCATGAAAACAACATTAATTGTAAGAATTTGGGGGGAACAGTGAGGTTTGAATTCAAAAGGCCCTATAAATTACGCGTCCCAATCCAACAAAGAACAGTTTGAACCCTTAGAGTTTTTGCTTAAATTTGTTGTCCATTTCTTATGAGTTGAGTGTTTTTGGAGGAATTCTTCACCCACACAAACATTTCTTTGGAAGCCCGTGAGTTTTTTTATAGAAAGGATGGCTTGCACCAAACCCATTGAAGCCTTGAGTTCAGAAGTAATTGTATCTGACACTCCAGAACCTGAAATATCCAATGTCGAAGCTATGCTTACGTACCCACAGAACCATGCTCACCATGGCCAAAATAGTCCATGGCGAAAGACAACCAACCTGCAGCCAAGGAAAAGCAGAAAAATCCAGTGCAGATACGCGCTTCCCCAAGGAAGCATACAGTGACAACAGTCCAAAAGAAAGATAAGAAGCCAGCCAAAGATAAGCATAATGTTGTAAACCTCGAGGTAGAAGAAAGCTAGGGAATGGAGGATATTGACATTGATGGCGTAGAACCTATAAAAAATCTCCCTCGGTATATCCCTCTTAGAAAGGGAAAGGTGAAATTTACTAAAGACCCAGAATCAGAGAAATTCACGATCTCCATGCGCCTGCTACCTGAGCAGCTACCTTTTGAAGGTCTGCAACTTGCTCGAGCTCCACTATTGAAAATGGAGGATTGGCACCTCATGGATCATGCTAAGTTCCCACATTCAGTGACAAATAAGTACATGAAAAGAGTTTACTATGAAGAAACGGGTGTGAGAACATTGGAAATGAAGGAATGGGTTGATGGTGTCAAGCAATCAGGATTCCTCTACTTGCTATGGGTGCCACATTACCACCGCACCCGCAATAACATAATTTTCATATGCCAGCTTCTCACTTTGGTGCATGATGGGTGTTTATGGCTAGGAGGTCCTATACCCATAACATATATTCTCATTGACAAGATTACACACCTACCATATGAAGGTATGAACCCAACCAAGGAGTTTGGTGGAAATACGGGGGAGAAGAAGCTTGCAGAGTGAATGAAGAAGGATTATGAACTTGTAAAGAATTCACACAGGTACTCCATTTTATCTATTTGAGACCCCGCAGTTCAATTTTCCACACAGATATTGGCTAGAAAGGTGATGAGGAAGTGTCATTCAGATGAATTTTTGTTGCCCGTAGTGTCCCTCGCTACATAGTGCGCGAAGGATGTGTATTTCAACTGGTCCATGTAACTCTGTCAAGAGTTCTTGGAAAACTTTCGCGAGGACTGGGATGAAATCAAGAAATTTCGTTACGCTTGGTTACTACTATCTATTTTGTTGGTTGTGTGGGAACTACTAGAGGATAGCCATTTTCCTCCACTTGAAGAAAGATTGCCAGAGGAAGCACAGTTCACCTCCCTATTGGCTACCAATGACCTCGCACGGCTCACGGAGACAAAAATATTTTGGGTCCTGATGGAATCAATTCTCCGCATGGCGATTAACCAATGTCCATGATTTTCCCCAACCTTTTACACATAGATGTCAACCTACACAACATTCAAGGTTAACTTTCATAGGGTATTGATGAGCACCAGTATTGCAGCCAAGATGTTGTGACTCTTGGGGCTACCAAGTTCACTTCATCAACCCGGGGTTCATACAAACATGGAGGTGACAATGTTGTATAAACAAATATATGTAATGGGTCCACTCTTTGACAGTGCTGAGCTAGGGTGATAGACCACTAGGGTTTCTCAAACCAACCTTCTATTTATTTAGAAGAAGTTTGATTACCAATTGAAAAAGGAGAATTTTACCCTAATTGAGAGGATTGAAATGTTATCTACTTCAGTAATGAAAGACTGAAATAGATGCCTAAAACACACAACTCATATAGCTATTTGTTAAGATACCTTGCTTCAAAATAATGATAATTTAACACATGTGAAACCCTAACTAACCTAAGCATGAAATCTGATCTAAACAAGCACTTAACTGTTGTGCACATAAATAAGCATAACAACCTTTTTCTTTTTGTCTTTTTGTGAAAACATGAATGCTAATCCTTCTTGGTTACATGGCAGGTGGGATAGGTGTGGAGGGAGATGAGTGTGATGGGGCAAGTGGCTTGGGAGGAAAGAAGGAGTCTTCTCCTAGTCTTCGTGATGATTTTTTCACAAATCGGGCTCAAAACAGGCCACTATAGGTCTTCCTACAAGATGTCTACAAGATGTCTTAGTTCACCTACAAGATCCCTTGCTTTCCTACAAGAACACGACGAAAGCACAAGGAGTGATTTGGATAGTGGTATGGATCTTAGGGAAGGTGTGTGATGGAAGGAATAAGGAAAGGAAGTGGTTGGAACTCAACTGGAACTCAAACTAAAGCTCTATGATGGTTGGATTTGCTCAAGAAGAATGGCAAGTTGTCCTCTTGAAATGATAACTTGGATTGAGAGCTTAGTGGCCTTTGGTGATCATGGGTGGAAATGGTTTGGATGAGGTTGATGATATGAGGTCTTCCTGCAATTTTGAAACTCCTGCAACATACACATCATTGTTGGCATTTATCCATAAATCATTTCAAAACAAGAAGGGTTTACAACAATATAAGGAAACAAAATTTGCATCATTTATTTGACAAGTTCATGCATGGAAATGCTTGAAACCTTTTATGAAAGAAACATTAAATCTAATACAAAACTTAATATATTAGAAATGACAAGTGCAACCTATCTTCTAAAACTAAAATATGTTGACCTAATTAGCAAAAAACCCTAAGTTTCATACAAAGCCAGAATTCTGTCTTTTTGGGCTGAATGGGAGTTTTTCCCCAAACCATGGTACCTGAGGTGAGGAATGAGGTAATATCCACCTGTTATCAGCCTTTTTTGGATATTTCCTTATCTCTCTAATGCTATTGTTAAAGCTATTCACAAATGGAAGCAAACTAATCAAATTCACCAATACTTGCAATGCAACAACGCAAAAGTCAATTTAATAGGTAATATGTGAAATGACCTAAGGAACCTCTATTGCTAGGGTTGGGCCCTAACCCAAGAGCTTGAGCCCTCTGAGTCAACTCAGTGATGGATCAAGGGAATGCTCATTTTCATTAACATATCAAAAAATACATAAAAATGTTTGGTCACAATCCTTCAACTCGAAAATGCTTATCTATTTTGCATAAAAAATCTGAATCCTGATGAGACTCTAGGCCTCTTTATTTATACAATTGAAGGGAGATTTGGTTCCTAATATTAAGATTAATTGGTTCTTAACTATTACTGGCTTGGCTATCAGTGATCCTCATGACTCGGCTACCTGCAACTCCAAGCTGGTGTGATTTGATTGAGGGATCTTCAAGTGAGTGAGGATTTAATGAGGGAGATCCATCCCCTATAATATCTCCTTCTTGTCTCATTCGAGTTCCTGCACCTTAATTAGCTCTAGTTTGCTCCCAAAAATCTGCAATCAATGCACATTAGACCACTAGACATACATCTTACTTCTACTCATCTCATTAAGAAAAATATAATTAAAACATGTAAATAATTATGAGAAGAGTTGATTTTAGTAAGATTGGAGGTGTATTAAGGTCCATATATTTTACCCAATGTTGGGCCTCATCACTATTCCCATCAACATCTAGCTATACATTAGGTATACATCTAGGTGTCGAAGGACCTAGCACAGAAGTGGCATGACTTGCCATATTTGGTGACAGAAACCGATGTGCAAGAGGTAGTGGTGCAATGGCCAGTCGAGTGCTACGCCCCTTAAGTTCTAGCTTCTGGGCCAAGCATGGGTATAGAGAGTGCTTCTACGAAGAAAAGGAAGGAGGCAGCTAAGGAGGCTATACAGAACTTGGTTGCACAAAAAAGGAAGGATGCTGCAGAGAAGGCTTGGGTTGAGAAGGAACGTGCTACCAAGGAGAAGGCAAAATACGAGTAGCGCGAGACAAGGAAAGGTGACAAGTCAACTTTGCCGGAAACAAAAACAGAAGATCTTATAGGCCAAGGCAATGGTGTTGAGAAGGGGCAGCACACAACCTTCATTTTGAAGAGGCATGAACTGGAGCAACAAGGGGGATCGCGAAAGAAGTAGAAAGATCATAAAACCTAGGTGGATCCCATGGTGATCACATAAAGAGATAAGGACAAGATTAATGTTAAAGTAGGGGACACTACCACAAAAGTGTTGTAGTAGCTGGAACATCAATACATGTAAACACTGGGAGGAGTTCAGAAGGATCTTCAAGAGTTGCAGCTCCAAGCAACCAAGATCCAAGCAGATGTCAGGAAAGTGAGCGGTGGAATAGGTAGCTCGGCATGAGTTCAAAGTACAGGTGTGAAGATGATTCTATGGTCATAGGATGTGTGAGTATTCCCCTTGCCTGTAGGTTCATTCCATTCCGACACCAAGGAACAACACGCCCTCCATGACAAAGTCCCAAATATGAGCGTGAACCTTGCCATGATGCAACTAGATTCATTGCATGCATTATTACAGGGAGTCATGGAAGAGATTCACATCAGGGAACAACGATCACTTAGTGCTATTAGTGAAATTAAAGTTAATAATCAGTAGCTGTTCACCAAAAATATGCAAGTTTTGCAGGAGAAGGAGGCACTCCAGGCACATAGTTCACGACTAGAGTCAGTAGTCGCGGAGCCATGAAGAACAACACCGGAGCTTCACATTCCCGAGGACACACAACCACAAGCAAAGATTAGAAAATTAGCTACTGGTGTGCATGAAGCCAAATCTCAGGTTAGTCGAGTTTAATTTTAACTCAACATGAAGATCAACGAGCTGCAATTAAAGATGAATCCTGTGACTCCACCAGAGGTCCAAGAGCAACACGACGCCACAATCAGGAGTAGTATTTGAGTAAGCCATGGAGTTGGTCACCAATCTACAGGAAGATCCAAACCTGTAGACACTGAATACAAAGATCAGGGAGTTGCAGTGGAAGTATGATGAAGTTAGGAAAACAGTGCGCCTCATCTCACCAGTGCAACGCCTTGCAAAAGGCTAGATTGCAGAAGAAGGAGGCCTTGTTAAAGGCTAGATTACAGCCACGGTTGGAAGAGGCTTACCAAGTCACGACCACCATCCAAGATAGGCTGGAGGGCTTGTATCAGATGCATCAGATAATGAGGCTGGCCACAGAAGGCCCAACTACAAAGAAATTAGTTGAAGAGGTCGAGTAGGCAGCCACACAGAGTGTTGCCTAGGTTGCAGTAGCTCAGGTGGAGGTGAGGGATCTTCGCAGTAAGATCTCAGTGCCAACTAAGTGACTCGAGGGAGAGTCATGATCTTTGTGTTTGGGGCTTGTTGGGATGGGGTCCCCTAGCTCAGTTTTGTGGTTAAAATAACACAAGTTTTGATTTATATGTGGTAACTAATGTAAATTCTTTGTGACATTTCGAAGCGGAGCACATAGATGATTAGGCGTAGAAGGGGTTTTATCCCCTTGGTTATGTAATGTTTGAATTGGCTTTGAGACCCACCAATGGTCTTCAAACCATGGGATTGTATAAATAGGTGTGTCTTAGAGAGTCTAGGAGAGATATATAAGACAATCATGGATGTAATGGGTGAGTAACAGGAAAGTGGTGGCGTAGAGAAGTGGGTTAGATAGGAGAGAAAGGCTCTGCAGTTGAGTGCGTAGAGGCCTAGGTAGATTCCACAACTGAATGCATGGACCCTTGCAATTGAGTGCACAGGGTAGTTTAGAGTCTATAAAGTTGAACTGAAGATAAATAAATAAGATTACCTAAAAAACTATGTATATCCATTTATTTATGTTTACTTATGTTTATGATATATATTGTGGATTAATAATGTGTTTATGAAATATTGATCTAATGGTGTGCAATTCTATTGGATAAGACAATTTATGCAAGCATGTTATGTATTTTTACGAAGACTCTGGTGAATTATCTAATGTTTATTAATAACACAAGCTTATCTATGCGAGCCCTAATCTAGAATTGTTTTCTGATCCACATAAGTTGATAAATGAACTGATAAAGGTCCACAAAAGCCAATCCTAGACCTTCGCAAAGGTCAAAAGACTATTTGAATAGAGTCTTAGTACTGAGCCCTAACGGCTTATTGATCTATGTGAAGGTAGATATGAGGCATTAAAAGACATCACACTCATCTCTGGATGCAGAAACTTGGTTCTTGCATCCCCCCATACTGCACTACACGGGTTGTTGTCGAAAGGGTCAGTAGTGTATGGATTTGTTGGTTGGCACAACTAACTCTGAACCTATATTAGGACCCCCTAAGAAAACAATTCTCACGGGGTTTTTAAATTTTATCCAGAAATAATTTAATAAAAATGGTTTACTAAATTATTTACTACGGTGAAAGTGAATTTACTATGCTTAAGTTAATCCTACATGGAGTATTTCGATCAGCTATGAAATGACTAGGTGATCATTTTTTGGGTGAGAACAAAAAGGCTAGAGGAAACATCATCATACCATACCTCTAAAATCCATAGATGCAAGTAGAAATGATTGATATGGTCTTCTCCCTTTGTATTCTTTATAGGATAAAACTTAGATAACAACTTCTCTAGATGTATAGGCATTCTATGAAGGTTATCAAGAAGAGCGAGTGGCCCTTGGGCTGTCCAATCCAAGTCCTAATCAACCATGTATTCTTCTCCTTTCTCCTCCTCCTTTTCTGAATCTAGTGAGAATTCTCCTTTGTTCATGCCTTCGTTGGTCTCAAAATTAGTTGTCAACTATTCTCCAACAATAGGAAAAATATCTTCCTTGTACTCTTCGTGAATGGGTGGAAGCGACTCTTGCCATACTATGTCCTCTGAAGACTCTTCTAATTCCTCTAGAGTGTAAAAGACCAAATATTCCATCCATGTAACCAATAAAACATTGCGATTTGTTTCTTAATTCTTTGTGTGATGATGAAGATTATGAGAAATAGGGAGTAAACTGATATCTTTATCAAACCGATGGGTTATAGGCTAAATTACCTAGAGTTATTTGTAGGTAACCTCATAGGCCAACTTTGGACCATGCTGAGAAGACCCTCCTACTTTGGGAATAGTAGTTGGGATAGTGCTTAGGATATTACGGCCTTGTCCAGAAGATGAATGATTGGGATGTGATGAGTTATTAGCCATAAAAAACTAACTTCCCTCCTCCTAGCTCCAGAATGTTGATGGTGCTGAATACTACCAACATACAGGGGATCTCCCTGATATGAGGTCCCAATTAGACCTCACACAATCTGGTGTAGGAGACCCATCTAGAAATATGGCTTAGTTGTTGTTTATTTAAATATTTTCCTTGGTTTAAGAAATTACCACGAGAGAGTAGCACACATGTGCTTTTGAACAAGAAGGAGAGTGTGCCTTGTGAAATGTTCGATTGTAGATGTATCAGGGTACTTTTAATGTAGGGGAGAAAACTAAGCCTCTAAAATAAAATTAATAGTATTAATCTAATGGAGACACATGCACATAAACGAGAAATAATAGTTAGACATCAAGGAAAGTAGCTCACATAGATGTAATAATTGTTAAATCATCACAACACATAGTTCAATTACTTTAGTAAATATGTAAGCCATCATAAATTGTAAGCATTAGAATAATACTCTCAGAACATATATGATTCATGCAAGAAAATGTGTTGCACAAATGTGTTGGCAAAATTTCCAAGATACATAAGTACAATGAACATCACTAGCTGCAATAGTGGAGCATTAGAGCCACTACTTGCTCCCCAAAAGTATTATCTCTATCTCTGTAATGAATTGTCGGAGAAGCCAAAGTTAAAATTCCTTTTCTTGAGTAATGAGGATCCTTTTATAACTTGAGGCATGGTCTTGCATATCCTCAGACTCTTCACTTTCCAACTTCTAATGACCTTTGTACTTCTAGAACTCTTGAACTTCCAATTGAATTTTCGAACTACATATGATTGTTGTACTTACATGTCTTTTGGAATTCTACACATGGTTCTTTTTCCATACATGACTTTCGGACTTCCACTTATTTTGATTTAAAATAATTATAGGATTACATCATATCTTCCACATCATCATGTGGTGATGACATGACAAGTCACTATCATTTTTTACTTGGACTCATAGTGGCTGATGACATAAAATTTCTTCAATAGGTGACAATATTGCCACTTGTTTCTTTGATCTTGCATGCAACTTCCATGTCACTGATATCTTCACCCTCCAAAGGGTCTTTTATCATATGGAATCTTTTGAGTTTCTTTGATCACCAAGATTACAATGTTTTCTTCATTCTTGAATGCTTCCTTTGAGTACTCTCTTTGCCTGATCTCTTCATGGATCCTTTCCATGTTGTTTTGAAATACTTGTGACTAAAATAACTCATGGAAAGCAAACATAAACTTGAAAAATCTCCTATTCTAACATGTCCCATACATTTTTTTTGTTCGTGATGTAACAATGCACTCACAAAGGACAAGGGGAACTTTTGGGCGCAAGGGTGCACTGCAAAGGAGGGAAGTACTAAGAGCTTTGAGACTTCAATTTGTCTTCATGTGCTAAAAAGGAGAGAGAAATATTCAAGGAAGGGCATAAGGCACAATTCTGAAGGATGAAGGAAGATCATTTGGCATTCCAAAGTGTGTTGTGCACTTAAGCGAGAAAGGCGTAGGGCACATTGTCGAAGGATGAAGTGAGGAAGCTTTAGGGCTTGGAGGTGCGCTCATGCACTCAAGAGGTCAAGGAGGGTGTAGGGCACATTGTGGAAGCTTGAAGGAGAAAAGCTTTATGGTGTTAGGGTGCACTCATGTTCTCAAGATAGTCAAGGAGGGTGCAGGGCACACTATTGAAGGTTGAAGGAGTCATGATGATGTTTCGGTGATGCGACATACACTCCACAAGGAGGAAATAATTGTTTTAGGGTGCAATTGAGAAAAAAGAATGGGAATGAATATTAGAAGTGTTCTATGCACTCTTGGAGGGAATAGAGTGCACTTTTGAGAAACGAGGGAGTGTTGATCAAGGCTTAAGAATGTGCCATGTGCTGCTAGCCTTAATGAGTTAACTTGTCCAACAAAAATTTTTCTAAGTCTGGAAGTAGAACAATGGGCGAACACAATGAGTTTAGACATCAAATCAAGTGAGACACATACCAAGTCATTAATAAGACTTAGTCATGATTGAAAAATGATAAATTCACATCAAAAAACCAGTTTACAAACACTCCCCAAGTACAATAAAGAAAATGTGTACGACTATGACCAAAAGCATCATTTTACAATAAGAAAAGGTGTTACGATCATGAAGTGCACTAGATATGTTCTAAACAATGCGACAACACTTAGGAATGATCAAGAACACTTGAAACATGTGAGATGACTTGAAATGACACTTGATGTGACAGTTTGGTAGGCTCCAAAGTTTGAATGCAATGAAATTTTAGAGGGTGTTGTAGCACTGACAACGATGGGAAAGAGTGTTGGCATTATGATACAGGTTTTGTCCTTGATGGCAACTCACTCAGAGGTATGATACAAGTATTGTCCTTGATGGAAACTCACTCGGATGACAGATCATAGTGCAGCAGGTCAAGGGAGAGGTATACGCAGGATAATCTTGATGAAAGTGCATATACATGTGGGTTATCAGAACAAAAGGCACGTACATGTACACATGCAAGTTCACAAAAGGAAAGGCTCGTACATGTCAGAAAACTAGGTTTTGGTCCGTGGTATTTGGTCCATGGTATTTTGCCATTGGTCCATGGTATTTGGTCCAAAGTGTTGACCCCAAGTATTGGGTCCAAGGTATTGGTTGTACATGGTTTTGGACCATGGTATTGAGAGAGGCCTAAACATATATAAGGAGAAGATCATTAGGCCAAGAGATGAAAAAGTGTGAAAAGTGATGAATATCTGATGAAGTGTGACATCTAGTATGCAGGTAATGGGTTTGTGATGCTTTGCTCGATTTGAACCAAGGATGCACCCATGCGGACGATGATGAAAGATGGATCAGGATCTTAAGGCTTGGAATGTTTTATCATGATATGGTTTGATCATGGATAGACTAGATTTGAATTACTCATGCATGTTTATTCTGTAAATGTTATGTTCTGGGTATAATTGAGCTCTGGAAAAGCTACAAAGTTATAAGTTAGAAATTGTAGATCTGTATGTGGGTTAGCTTTGGTAAAAGTGCATGTACACGCAGGTTGGGTTTATCAAAGTAGCGTATACAATATGAAGTATGATAGTTTGAAGTTGCAGTTGGATCTGATTGTTATTGCAGAGTTTTGTTGTTTTTTCAATGTTCTGGTGATTGTGTTGTTGATAGGATTTCAGTGTTTCATTATTGGATGATTCAGAGATCAATGATGCAGGTGTAGTTGATGGATGTATTGCAGTGGTGATTGATTTTATGCTTCAATGTTGTTGATGGGTCCAGTATGAAAATTGGATGAAAAGTGGCCTTCAGATTAAGGTGTTGTGCTTCAAGAGTATCCAATATGAAAATTTATGAAATGTGGTCCCTCGAGAAAGAAAGAAGATCACAGCCTTCTGTAGGCCGGTTCCTACATACTGGTAAACATATCGGCCAGTACAAGAGCCAAGGGGTTGTAGCTCCCTTCTAGGAGCAGTTGGAAAATGAGTGAAGGTTGGAGCCTTTAGTAGGTTGGTGCCTACATACTAGTAAATGGATTGGCTAGTGGGGGTTGTAGCTCCCTTCTAGGAGAAGCTGGAGGATGAGAGAAGGTTGTAGCCTTCTACAGGTAGAAGCCTGCATATTGGTATAAGATTGCATCAGTACATAAATATTGTAAAAAGAAGTTTCTTATTAAAGGAAGATAGAGACGAATTGCAGCAGATGGTTTTCACCCACATTAGGTGTCCACCTTACATCATGGTGTTCATGTGTGTGATGATATGTTCTGTTTTACTACACCTGTTTACTATTCTTATGGCTAATGAAGTTCTGATGCACTAATTAAAGATCAACATTTAATGGATTAACTGAATCATAAGTTTACTGGATATACGCTAGTTGCATTAGAGACATCTGCATGTACACGTATGTTCCCTTAACTGAATTAATGTATATGAATCTGAGTATGGAAATGAAAAAGTGTTTGATTTTCTAATACTAATTCACTCCCCCCCCTCAGTATTATTTCCAACAATTGGTATCGGAGCATGTCCTTCGGTAGAAGCTTGATCGCTTGAAGGAGATTCGTAGAACAATGGGAAAGAAAGCGCGTCAAAAGAAGAAGACAACTCAAAGGAACAATGCCAGCTTTCCATTGAGTGGAAGCAAGTATTCAGATTCTGAATCACCTCAGATTGAAGATGAACAAGCAAATGAAGCATTAGATAAAATCATAGATCAACAAGATCTATTTAGCAAAAGGGAGAATGCCCTCAAAGAAGACATTATTAGTTTAAAAGTTTAGCTGAAATGTGCCTTCAGAGTTTGTCAAATGCTGCAGGAGCTGAATGAAGAACAAGAAAAAGAGATTCTCAAACTAAGGCAACAAGTGGAAGAAGGAAGAAAGTTTGAAGAAATTTTGAAGAAACAATGTCTGGAAAAGGAAGAACAACATCAGGTTGAGGTAAATATCTTGGAAGGTAAATTGGAAGGAAAGGATAGACTATTACGATTTCAAGACAGTACTAAGATTTTGGATGATATTCTTAGTAGTCAAAGGTCACCTGCTATTAAAAATAGTCTTGGTTTTTATGAATCTGTTGAAGGTGAATCTAGCTCACAAGGTGAGTTAAGGAACTCTAATGAGAAATATAAAATGATCAACACGGAGATGAGAGGACAACCCCATCAACAACCAAGGAAAGAAATTCCTCAAAGAAAACCTTTTGATCCTAACTGTGGAAGTGATAGACAATTATTTCCTCCGATGAATAATGTTGAATGTTATGTATGTCATAATCTTGGACATGTTGTAGCCAGATGCAGAAGTAGAATGGTTCAAGACCATCACATAGAAATATCATCATGTTCTAGGTACTTTAAGGAATATTGTTTTGCATGCAATATGTTTGGTCACAAAGCCATTGACTGTTTTAGGAGGAATATGAAACATGTAATATGTTATGCATTTAACAAGCTTGGACATATAGCAAAGGAATGCATGTTAAGACTTTGGACACCATACCAAAAGGAGAAAACATCATCACAGTTGAAGATATGGAAGAAAAAGGAAGTACAACCAGAAAGATGTAGCGTAGCAGAGTACACAGACATGAAAGACTCAGAGGAAGCTGAAAGTGTGGAACATCAGTGTTCTAAATATCATATGCAGGTTTCATGATAACAAGTCATGTATATACGCGAGTCAGACACTGCACAGTCATGTATATGATGTTCTGAAGAAAAGCAGCAATACAGAAGTCTGATATAGTTCAGTCACTGTTTGATGATGGCATGTCACAGGTTTATGGGGGTCATATACTTCAAATAATGTATTTTGATGAGAAGTCTTTGGTGATGATGCTTATGAAGCTAAATGATACATCTTTCTACTTATTGTTGGTTGATCAAAAGAATGGATTGCAGGTTAAGATGCTTATGGTGTAGATCATATGGTGTACAATAGTTGCTGATAAGTATCATGGTCATGTTTAGTTCCTTGGTCTTTGTGAGTCATATGATGTATTTTGTTACCCCACTATGCATGGGATGGATGATGTAATGGTTCTTCTTGTTGAGTCATGTATAAACAATAGGTATATCCCCACTTGGTTGGGTGGATGAGTCTAAAATGGTGTATTGCCACTTGGTTGGGAGATTGATGTATATATAGAGTCATGTTATGCTTTTGCAAACCTTGCATGTGCTCAGGGGGAGCATGGATGGATTGGTACATCTTGGCATATACAAAGGGGGAGCTCAATCAAAGATTTCTGCAGGTACTCCAGGGGAGTATGGACAATAGAGGGTATACCAAGGAAGAGAACAACTTGGCCTACCCTTTTCCCTTAATGTCAAAGGGGGAGAGTGACCTGGTGTGGTTGTTTCCATCAAGTCCAAAGGGGGATATTTTTGGCATTATGATACAGGTGATGTCCTTGATGGCAACTCACTCAGAGGTATGATACAGGTGTTTTCCTTGATGGCAACTAACTCAAATGAAAAATCATACTGTAGCAGGTCGAGAGAGGTATACGCAATATAATATTGATGAAAGTGCGTATACGCGTGGGTTATCAGAACAAAAGGTGCCTACACATACACACGTAGGTTCACAGAAGGAAAGGCATGTGCATGTCAGAAAACTATGTTTTGGTCCATGGTATTTTGGTATTGGTCCATGGTATTTGGTTTGAAGTGTTGACCCCAAGTATTGGGTCCAAGATATTGGTTCCAGATGGTTTTGGACCATGGTATTGATAGAGGCCTAAACCTATATAAGGAGAAGATCATTAGGCCAAGAGATAAAAAAGTGTGAAAGTGATGAATATCTAATGAAGTATGAGATCTAGTATGCAGGTAATGGGTTTATGATGCTTTTCTTGATTTGAACCAAGGATGCACCCATGCGGATGATGATGAACGATGGATTAGGATATTAAGGCTTGGAATGTTTTATCATGATATGGTTTGATCATGGATAGACTAGATCTGAATTATTGATGCATGTTTATTATGTAAATGTTATGTTCTAGGTATAATTGATTTCTGGAAAAGCTACAAAGTTATAAGTTAGAATTTGCAGATTTGTATGCAGGTTAGCTTTGGTAAAAGTGTGTGTACACACAGGTTGGGTTTATCAGAGTAGCACAAACATTATGAAGTATGATAGTTTGAAGTTGTGGTTGGATCTGATTATTACTGCAAAGTTCTGTTGTCTATTCTATGTTCTGGTGACTGTGTTGTTGACAAGATTTCAGTGTTTCACTATTGGGTGATTTAGAGATCAATGATGCAGGTGTAGTTGATGGATGTATCTCAGTAGTGATTTATTTTATGCCTCAATGTTGTTGATGGGTGCAGTATGGAAATTGGATGAAACATGGCCTTCAGATGATGGTGTTGTGCTTTAGGAGTATCCAATATGAAAATTTATGAAACGTGGTCCCTAGAGGAAGAAAGGAGATCATAGCCTTCTGTAGGCTAGCACCTACGTATTGGTAAACATATCCACTAGTATAAGAGCTAGGGGGTTGTATCTCCCTTCCAGGAGCAACAGGAAAACGAGTGAAGGTTGGAGCCTTCAATAGGTCGGCGCCTACGTACTAGTAAATGGATCGGCTAGTACAAAAGCGAAGGGGGTTGTAGCTCCCTTCTAAGAGAAGCTAGAGAACGAGAGAAGGTTGTAGCCTTCTGCAGGTAGAAGTCTGCGTATTGGTATAAGACTACACCAGTACATAAATATTGTAAAAAGAAGTTTTTTATTAAAGGAAGATGGAGACGAATTGTACTAGGTGGTTTTCACCCACATTGGGTTTCCACCTTACATCATGGTTTTCATGTGTGCTTCTTATGTGTGATGATATGATCTATTTTACTGCACCTGTTTACTATTCTTATGGCTAATGAAGTTCTGATGCACTAATTAAAGATCAACATTTAATGGATTAACTGAATCATAAGTTTATTGGATATACGCTAGTTGCATTAGACACATCTGTGTATACACACATGTTCCCTTAACTGAAGTAGTGTATATGAATCTGAGTATGGAAATGAAAAAGTGTTTGATTTGTTAATATGGATTCACCCCCCCCCCCCC
>APFE030062876.1:9497-62300 GCA_000404065.3 Pinus taeda
CAGCTTCCTTTGGAAACCCTATGACCCTAATCATTCCATATCATTCAGAAGGCTCAAATATAAGCTCTCTAGCTATGACCATGTGAGTTTTCCCCACATTGAAAAATTTTCCAACCAACCAAAATGGAAAAGGGGCACACTAGAGGAACCGGTCACACAAGAAGAACTGAATGAAAGAGCTAGAAGGCATCTTCTGAAATTGGCTGACTTGGAATCTCCTCCACAGGTATTCGCTCTGCCAAAGCCTCAAACAGGAGCAATTGCCTCATCATCTATAGCACATCAAGAGGCAGTCCAAACCACCAGCCAAGCTCAGAGCAAAGGCAAGGAGAAGGACATGGAAGAGCAACAGGCATAGCAGGGACAGGTGCAGCCACCCCAACAGGTACATCAGCAAAAGGAGCAACAGGTACAGGGGGAATAGACATTAGAGGCCCCAATGGCCACACAACAGCAGCCAGCACAAATGGCACCCCCAAGGCAAGATTCAAGGATTGACTCCTCCGTCCTCCAAACCCCTCAAAGGGAGTACGTGAATAGAAAAAGAGATAGAGAAACTCCCCTTACTGCATCACCAACTCAAGGGGAGAAGAGGCAAAGACTAAATCCCTTCTCTGAAGAAGAAATGCCAATGGGGCAGACTTCAGGAACAGGCCTGCCTAGCATGGAGGCCTCAGCCAGCTCCTTCCAACAAGAGCAAGATAGGGCAACGGTAGGAGAAGTTAGCTCCTCAGGACAAAGGAGGGAAGGTGAGAAAAGCATTAAGCAGCAGTTTAAAGACATCAAAAGCATAAATGAACCATTAAAGCTGCAACTATATAATAACCTATTGAAAATGGCTCCTACGAACCAGCAAAGGCTCATGTCTGCATATGATGCACATGAAGGAAAAATTATCATGAGCCATTTTACACCAACAGTGCAGCAACCACAATCAGCTGCAGATTATATCAGGACCAACCTGGAGGTCCTGTCCAAAGACATCCACCCAATGGATCAAATAGAATTTCACAAACAAACGGGTGAGATGGTTTATGCCACATTGGCAGACAAAACCCTGGTGAACTATAGGCTGCAAAATAGCCTAAATAACACCGCTACACAGCTTGAGCTGGAAAGGGCTTCCTCTCAAGCTAAAGACAATAGGATCAAAGCTCTGGAGGAAATCATAATAGAGCTTGGGCATGATCCTAAAGATGTCAAGGAAGTGCAAGAAATTCTGAAGGTGAGGCATGCTGATATGGCAGCATTAAGAAAGATGTTAAAAATCCCAGCAACTCTTCATCCTCAAACATAAGAGGTTGCCCAGCTCAGGCAAGAGAAGGATACAACTGCTATGCTCATGACATTATACAAAGAGCTCATCCATACTCAAGAAAAGCTGCAGGAATTAGAGGCTACCCTGCAAGCAGCATTACAGCAAAAGGAGGCAGGGCAAACCTCAGAACCTCCTCCACAAACAATAAATCTTGAGGAAATCCCTCAAACCAATGCCCCTCCCAGCCAGCAGATACAACAGGCAGCACCATCCACCTCAGCACCAACAACAGAGCAGGCTGAAAGCCTAGACATGCAAAAGATGAGGAATTAAATTCAAGTCTTGGAGTCTCAGATGTTAGAGCTAAATCAAGCGAAGGACAGTCTGGCAAAAATCAATGAAAAATATGACAAGTCCAAGCAGAATGTGGCTGAAAGAGAGAGGGAGGTAAAGGCCCTCAAGAAAAGGATAATTGAGCTAGAAAAAGAGCTCACACTAGACAAGGTCACATCTGAGCTCAAAAGGGTCGTGTGGGGCCATATTGGCTAGTCTATCACAGATTAGTGGGAGTATATTGAGGCCATCCATGAGAAAATAACGCTCATTGGCAAAGCACATAGAGAGATACAACGGGCAAGGGCATCTCTTGGCAATATGCCTGAGATTGCCACTAGAATGATAAATGTGCTAAACTACAGAACAAACTCCTAGCTCATCAAAATGGGAATTGGAAACAGGACAGAGACCATCGCACTGATAAAAAGGGTCCTGACAATGAGAAACCTGATTCAGACCCTGGAAAGAAGAACCCAGGATATGCAAGCAGACATCAACAAATTTCAAAACAGGTTTATGGCATTGCAAAACAGGGGTCTGCCTAGCCTGCTGGAGCCATCAGGAAAGTTGCTCTCACATGAGAAATATGCTAAGAGAGTGAACACTTTTGCAGGAAATCAGATTTCAGAGGTAGCTAGTTCATCAACAGAAACAGGACCAATAACAGGGCAGACCCTCTTCAACAGGGTAGAAAGTTTATTTTTTATTATGAATGAAATCACACATTTGTTTGATGAGCCTCCCCATTTTTACAAGTATACAGAGGCCGATGAGACCATGGGGTCAATTTTGAGGCATCAATTGCCTACACCGGATGTGTGGGAAAATTTGATACAATTACTGTTAAATCAAAGTCAGTAATTATGTTATTACTTTTTGAAAATATTTAAATTTTCATACACAGGAAGATAAAGACACATCAACAGGTATGCAGAAAGAGGCTGAGCCAACTCAGCACAAGTATTTGGCCACCACAGCAGCACTAGCAGTCACAGGTGACAGGGCCGAGAAGCTACAAGAAAACACAACTGCACAGACACGTCATTCAGCAGTTATAACAAAGCGCTCAACCGACTCCGTGAGCCCCAAAGGTCAAATTGTTCTGACAGGAGTTAAGAGCCTTTAATGTTTCAATAAAGATCGTAATAACTTTCTATCTGCAATTTCTGTACAAGTTAAAGAAGATATTTTCCCTCTCAGATTACTCAATGCCTGAGATATTTTGTATGAGACTGCTATATATTCCCCCTCGCATTTGTTAGTAGGGGTTGGACATTGGATGTAAGAAATCTTTTCATATCTATTCTGCTCCTCTTCTACTGTAATTCTCAGAGAAATAATACAAAGGATGATGGAATTTCCAAAGCTCTGTGTCTCTTCATGTTTTGCTAGTGTTTAGCTGAATGTTGCAGGATTCCTGCGTATCTCATGACTCAATAAGTTTCTCTTGTAACTCTTTGTTATGTGTTTGTTACCTTTTATATATCTTTCATGTTTCCCATCTTTAAACAGTTAATAGCTAGGAAACAGAATAGTTCCAGGACTTAATCACAGATTACCCTGAACTCAATCTAAGCTATTTTAAATGTCTTTTCTTCAGTTATGGTAATGAAAGTGTAATTCTTAATTGCTACCTTTCACACTATATCATCACAGTGATCTATTATTTCAGGAATTCAAGTTTGCTCCTGAGGAATACATCCCTTTCTCACATCCCAGCTTAGTGAAAAATTCTTAACTGCTTTTCACTGGTTGTTTACACTCCATAATCACAATTTAAAGTTTGTTTCATGAAGTATCTAAATGGCCTTATAACTCCAGCTGCATCAAACTCAGGATTTCAAATAACCAATAGCCACAGACTCCATTGCCCAATGGATTAAATTTCACCTGCAGAACTACAATTTTAAAGTTTCAGAAAGACATCCTCCCAACCAAACATAAATCAAAGAAACCTTCACTTCATAACTAGCCTAAAAATCCATAGAACAGAGACAAACCTTAAAGAGAGAGCCCTCTCTGATTACAGCTAGGCTAGAAGTTGTAATCCAAAGATTGGTTAGTGGTTACCCCGGCCGTATTCCCTTGGGAGTCATAGGGAACAACCTGGGTGTTAACACAAAGCCTTAGACATTACCTTTGTCAATTTCCTTAGCCATTAATAACCAAATGAAAACCCACACTATGATCTCTTGCCCAACATTCAGCTTGGAATAAGTGTCCCATCAACCATGGTTATTATTTTTTCCTTTATTAACTTTTATTACATAGAGTTTTCACCAGGGCTATTACAATTTCAGTTAGAACAAGAAGCCTGGTTGATTTGGAGAAAACATTGGGATTTGTCTTATCATAGTCATTCTTTAGGAAATTCTATTCAACATCAAAATGAATATATTCTGCTAAAAAGTGAAGCTGAAAATGTATGTGATAGTTTTCTAGATACTTCACATACTTTTCTTTATGATTTGAGTTGTCAACTTGAAGAAGGATTGACTGTTGCAAAATTCCTATGAAGAACAATGGCTTATTAAAAATCATTCACACTCAGTTTTTGAAGAAGTGGGCATGGGAGATCAAGATGTTATTTTTTATTATACAAAGGATTTTGATTTACCCATATGTGATATTTACGATTATTATGATGAGGATGATTCACACAAGCAACTAGTAGAATTCCCTTTATCTGGAAGTATTCATTTGCATCAACCTTATGAAAACAATGAGTGAGTGTATGGCAATTATCAGACAAAATCATAGGAAGGTAGTGAAGAAGATCATAATAAGTTACTAGATCAGTCAATTATGTTTTATCTGCAAGAAAATGTTCATCATCAGTTTAAAGAAAGAAATGAGTCTGTATTTGACCAAAATGAGTTTTCGTTTTCTTTCCAAGATCCCGTGGTAGTTTACATGGAGTTAATTTTATTAAAACACCATATGCCTTTACCTTCATAAGAACACAATCCAAGGATTGTATATATGAGCTACCAAATAATTTTTGTTATTATCCTTATTAATTTTTCCTATCTTATTTTTCCACAAAAATGGATATAGGATACAGTTAAGAGGTTCACTACTTTCATGGTTACATTGGAGTTTTGATATCACTTGAGATAGAAATGGTTCTTAGTAGAATGGAGTAGGATGTTTTTGAATAAGATCATCACTCCGAGCATACTTTTGAGCATTTCTTTCAAAAGTTTTGAGTTCAGTTTTCAACATTTTTCAGTTTGATTTTCAATGGTGAATTTTACAATACAATTTTCAGTTTCGACAATGTGTAGTTGTGATTTTTAGTTTGTACAATTTCATTTCAGTCAGTTGCTAGTTATGTTATAGTGCAGGTCACAAGTTGTAGTTTTTGAGTTGGGAGCAACCTAATGGATCAAGCCTATGGTATATAGGGGTTCTTGTTGCCATCCATCATCGACAACATCCTCGTGAAGTCAATTGTTATCGCAATTTTAGTCTATAATTTTTAAAGCGCTGACAATGGGAGTTTCAGCGCCAATTTGTAATAAACAACGTTAAAGCACTCACAACGGGAGTGTTATCACTATAATGTGTTTGAAAAAAAAATATGAGCTGGCAACTAGAGTAACAACACATTTTTTGTAAAAATGGTCAGTAAAACTCTCTTTTCCCTGTACAAAACAATAATTTTGGGCACGCTTTCCAAACAAATGAGAATGAATTTTTCCAAACTGAAAGAATTTTTTGTCTATAATGGACCCATTTAAAAAATTCTCTCTCATTGTTCTAACATCTATCATAGTTTTGGAGTTTCAAATGGATCATTGGACCCTATTTTTCAAGAATTCGTGAGGAAAAAGCTCATGGACAGTTGTTGACTTGGACTCCACCTCATCAAATTCGACTTGGTGATCCTTATCTCCAGCCATGACTCCAGCAACAACATGATATTTATATGCATATGGGATTGGAAAGTTTTATATTCATGTATTTGATATGTACAATATGATAGACTTTGTAATTAAAGCTTTGCTAGAAACTTGTTTTTAGTTAGTTTTCTATTTCCTTATAAAGACAAGGACTATGTAATGAAGAAGGCTTGGAAACTTTTGGTAGAACCTTGATGTATTTTGTATACATTTTGACATTAGTATAAGCTACTATGACCAATGATACTTGTTTAAATTTACATAGATTTTTGTGTGATGAGTTCACTGTTTGTCTTCTAGTACATGTCATTTTGTTTTTTTCCTAATCTAATTCATACATCTTCTATGTTTTGAAAATTGCGTTATTGAATATGAATTCTGGTTATCAGCTCAGATTTACCATTTCCAAAGTGTTATATGTTTTCAACTTGAATATATTTTACAGAATTCACTAAGTGATTTGTTTTTTATATTCATTTCTATCTGCTTCTATCATAGCTGAATGAGAAACTGTCTTAAGAGATTTGTTGCTACCTTGCCTTTGTAATTTGTTCATATAGCCTGTAAGAAGTAACTTCTTGTCAAACTGACTCCATGCCTAATGGTTTTTTCTATTCTTTCCACATAATTTTTTTTAAACCCAATCAAATCTAGTCGATGTGCTGAATACATAACTAGTCAGATTTTACTGTAATTTGTTCATATGGCATGTAAGCAGTAACTTGTTGTCAAACTAACTCCATGCCCAATGGTTTTTACTATTCTTTCCAGAGAAATTTTGTTTAAAACCAATCAAATCTAGTCGATGTGTTGAATACATAACTAGTCAGATTTGATTGAGTTATAGAAGGGATCCCCCTTCAAATTGAAAGGGTTAGCGGTGAGTTCAAAATATTGGTTATAGGTTACCTTAGAGTTTTTTCTGCAGCCATGGTTTTCTCTAAGTGATAACAAGTGTACTTACCCAATGTACACCCTTTGCATGTATCACACTGCTCTTGTGCACCCTTGGGAAGTCCTGTAGACATTTGTTGCATGATCTTCAAGGCTCCATGGTGCAAGGCCAAGTCTCCTATGCCATAATTCACCGACATCTTGGCTCTGCACCTTCTCTGCTTTCATGCTCAAGGAAAAATAGTCTTCTACATCCAATTTGTAGAGGCCATTCACCCGAACCATAATCCTCTTCAGTTGTCTTGTGGTTATGTGACGAAGGAAGGCATTTCCTATGCTAAATATCACATCGTAGCCACCGTCTTCCAACATAGAAACTAAAACTAAATTCTTATTTAAACCCAGAACATACATCACATATTTTAATGTGAGAGGAGAACAGTACTAATTTCGTTCATGATATACCTTCCATCATCTCCCATCTCAATGTGCATCTAGAAGTCCTTCTCCTCCAAGTCACTGAAAAATTATTTGTTTCCCATCATATATAATGAAGCTCCACTATCCAGATACTGCACACTACCCATCATTCATGTCACCATGCATGCAATGAGGGTGAAATCCAACTCAAATTGTGAAGCTAGAGCTTCACCTACCGCTCCTTCTGAGGGATTCTTGTCAGCCTTCTTGTGTATACATTTCATGTCATAATGTCCCGACTCATGATAGTGAAAACATTTAATATTCGACAAGTCCTTCTTCTTGCCGCCCTGGCTAGAATGCCATTTGGATTGTGATTTCTTCCCTTTTCCTTTCTTTGCCTTTATAGCCAAGGCAAAGTTCTCTCATCATCATGCTTGGATGAGGTTCCATCTCTGGTCTTCCACCTTATCTCTTCTTGCACCAACTCAGGCCACAATTGCTCCCACTTTGGTAGATTCTCTCTCCCATTTAGTGAATCTTGGTAGTTGTTCCAACTATTGTGAAGGCCTAGAAGTGCTAGGCTAACCATATCATCTTCAAAAACTATAATACCAGTGCTTCCAACCTCATCCTGACATTGAGTGAACCTACTCAAATACTATGGTATTGTGTCGCCCTTCTCCATTTTGATCTTCCAAAGCTTATCCTTCAGTGCTAGCTTCCTGTGGTCACTGCTAATCTGAAACAATTCTATCAAGGCTTGCCACATTGCATATGGTGTATCCTTCCCATGGAGATTCGAGGCAATATGATCTCGAACTCCTTCTTGTATGATCCTCCTCGCCTTTGCCACACATTTCTTCCACTCTGCTAGATCCTGAGCATCAGCTGTTGGAGGCTTAAGAATATCATTGTCTATGAATTCCTTCAACCTGTTGTCTTCCAACACTACCTCCATCATGTCCTTCCAAGCAATATAATTTGAGTTACCCTCAAGGGCATACTCGAGTCTCAATCTATAGAATGAAATACTGTTGGCTCTAAAGAATGATGTTGAAAATTCGATTTCACCTACAAAGAAAAACTTGTATTCTTCTCTTCTAGTGTGATTTCAACTCTGATACCATGTAGATTCAAATTGCTAATTGTAATTTACTAAAACGATAGACTTGAATCTACTCTACCAACTACGGAAACAATTAATGATCACGATATCACAAAGCATACAAGAGAAAGAATTCAATCAACACATTACAAAACAATTTCATGGGCAAATATACAACTAAAAACCCATGATATATGTATATTCCATTAGTTAGAAAAAATGAGAAGATTACAATGCTTTGCTCAAGCCCAAGCAACCTCTACACTATCTCTATCTATCTCATAGCTTCCTAGACAAGCCTTGGCCAATACTTAACCAATTTTTTGTTTTCCCAAGTTCCTATTTCCTTGCACTGTTTCCTTGGGAATTATCCCCTATTAATTAGGGAAATTACTCAGTTGGAATTGTGGAATCCATCATAGGCCTTCCTCTAACTACTTGCACCACCTGTACAATTTGGATGATTATCCAATTGATAATACACTGCCCTTGAACTCCAATCTCAACTGGGTAACTCTTAGATCTCGCATGCATGAGTTATTTATGGTTGAATTATCAATTAACTAGTTGAACACATGAAGCATCACCCCACTATTATACCTCCCACTAGTTCCTCCATCAGTTGCAACTAGTTTAACTAACTTTAAATCAGTTAAATTGAATTAATAACTTACAACTCAAAATAAACTCAACCAGGGCTCCTATAAAGTAGGATCCACTCTACATGACTCAAGTTGGACGCTCAACTCGAATTAACTGAACCAACTAAGTCAAGTTAACTTAGTTAAATCGTACAAGTTGTTTTGTGATGTGGAATTACAATTTTTCTCTTAATTTAATTTAACGGAAAATTAAATTAGGATTTTCTTGTTGCATTTTCAATAGGTGGTTGGGCTAAATAGTTGTTATCCTCCCCACCCCAATTCAAGTCTTGTAAGTCGACATGTTGAGGTTCTGGAATAGAGTAATGTTGTTGCACTTTTAAGTGAGTTTATACTAACGGCTAGCCTAGTACCAACAACCTCTCTCTTACCTTTCGGCTGAGAGGGAAGCTGAGTTTCTTCCTCAGGCGGTACCCAATGCCCAAAATGTTAGCTCCAATGGTTAGCTCAAGTGTTATAGAGCTAGACATGAATTTCTTTAATATTGTTGCTAGTTGTTGTTGATCACAGGTTCGAATATCTTTGATTTCCTTGGGCTAAGGCCCTGTAATTAGGGCTGATGATTTACTCGATTTACCATCCATGAAATGTGGGGAAATACTCTGAGTTTTCTCATGCTTTCATTCCAAGTTTTATATATATATATATATATATATATATATATATATATATATATATATATTTATATAATTATATTATATATATTATAATAATATATTAAAATATATATATATATAATATATATATATATATATATATATATATATATATATATATATATATATTATATATATATATATATATATAGATAGAAGATGATAGATAGATATGGAAAAACCAATAATTTTATTAAGATATAAAATTACATCCATAGATGTCCAAAAACATTTCAACTAGTGTATAGGCTAAGAAACAAAAAAACAAAAATTGTCCAAAAAACATTTAAGCTCTTCTCTAAAGGAGTGTAGAGAAAAACAAACTACGTGTATTTCCAATTATCATCTCTTTCAAGTTCTATAGGTGCATCATCAAATTAACACATACATAATATATGTTGAGTGGGAACCATCTTTATCTGTTTTTGTTGTTGATGAAAGGCTAAAATAGTCAAATATATGGTAAATTTATATGTTATCTTCAAAACCATGGGTCATGAAAATGTTATTCTTTGTGTCTCTCTTGATTTTTGTGATCTTCCATGCATTTGGGTCCAAGTCCAAACTAGCCTTTAAAAGGCGATTTGTTTCTTCATTTTTGTTCATATATACGTGTTCATAAGATATATGAAAGAGGAAACTACATGTTGCAAATTATGTTGAAAAAGTGATTGAAGAGCACAATTTTTCAATATAGATATGCCATTCATCTAGTCTATCACTAGTTGTGATTCCCCATATATGTGTAGTTGTGCTATTCCTTATTCTAGGGATAAAATGAGTAGAATTTTTAGTCGATAATCTCAACATAATTTTCATGGCTGCCCTAGACCAACAAAAAAAGAGATAAAATGGGAATGAGAGAGAAGCATGATTCCCCCCTCTCCCCAAGAAGGGATTTCCTTATGCAAATCCATCAAAGAAGCCCTAAGGGAGATTTGTATTAATTTGAAGCTTTGGTACTAAAGACCCACATTGCTCTTTTTTGGAGGATCTAAAAGCTTCTAGAATGGCTAGGCTTGTAATCACAATTTTGAGAGGGGAGGATTCCTTGTCCTAAAAGATGGCTTAGTTGTGATCTAGCCAACCCCCCTAGGAGACCACCAAAGGTAGGTATTTGTTTTGTTTTTTATGGTATGATGGATACCATATAGATAAGGCCTCCTTGATGGATGATCCTTCCCATAGATATTTCCACCTTGCCATTCTTTGTAACTCTGCCCATACTTCTTGAATGAAAGGACAAAGTAGAAACATATTAAGCACAAACTCAACTTCCAAATGGTATAATGTACATTTACTTGGTCCCTAAAAGGATAATTTCTCAAGATTGTCCCAAGTTGGGGACTTATTCAAGAGTAGGTGACACAAAAATATTTTCATTTGTAGGGAATTTTAAATTACATAGTCTTTTCCCTCACTAGGGAGAGGGAATAAGCTAATTTACCTAGGCAAGGAAGGATTATCTTGCCTTTGGGGTATATCCCCTAGTTGGATTACATGATCGTATAATTTGTCCTAGTTGGTTGGATATAGAGACAAAAGAGGTGGGAAGAGATCTGATATGATAATCCCATTCTAGATCTTAGTCAGCTTCCAACTAGAGGTCTTGGCTAGTAACCCAATGCTAAGTTCTTTTGACGAAGTTTCTTATAGAGATATGACTTAGGAATAGAAATATTTCCACCTTCCATGTTGAGATAACATATGAGTTAATATAATATGAGATGATTGTTCTAGATACATATCCATGGATCCCTTTTAATATAGATTTGGGAGTCATTCTCAACTTTCCATTAGAGTGCATAGTCAATTATGGGAAATGCATAGACTATAACTTTGCATATGAGAGATTCACTCTTAAAATATTTGCATGGGTCTAAAACCTATCTAAGATAGATGAGAGGCTTGAGACTTATGTATTTAGCATGCATTACATGAGCCCAAAGTCCTTCCCCTTGAATTAGTCACTAGATACATTTTGTTTCCAAGGCCTTTGAGAAATGCAATAATATTTTTAGTACCCAAGCCCTTTGTTCTTTATGACCAATAATCAAATTACAAGAGGAAAACGCCAATGGTATGTTTTCCTCCCTTCTGAAATATAGGAAATGCGCATAGAGCTACCCAATCTTGTTAAAAATTCCTTTGGGAATCCATGCTAGCAAATCCCAATAGACTAGGATAACTTCCACACCGACTTGATTAAATGTAGCCTACCTAATCTAGAGAGCCACCTATCACACCATAAATTTATTCTCTTTTCTCCTTTTTTGAAGAGCCAAGGCCCATAGCCAATCTTCCTTTGTGTAATTGTTGAGTTTTAGGCTGAAACCCAAATACTTGAGCCCAATGTCAATATCCTTAATTTTGAGATTAGGAGGTTTGATAAATCTTCTTGTTCCCTTTTTGAAAGTCCCAAAGAAAACATAAAATTCTTAGATATGTTTATAACATACCTAATGCTAGACATAAGATAATGAGTAGGGATTTTAGGTGCACAAGAAAATGTTGGTTTATTCACATAAAATCAATACATTTTCAACAAAAAGATGTGATAAAAAACAATTGTGTGCTATAAAGATGCCTTTGGAATTATTGCTTAGATGAGCATATTTGATCAATAAACTAAGCCATGTTACCACCAATATGAAAAGCAGAAGGGATGGGAGACATCCATGTATTAATCCTCAACTTGCATGAAATAATGGGGTGGCTAAACCATTTATAAGTGAAGCAAAGGCAGAGATATTGATACAGTTGAAAATCTAGGAGACAAATGTGTGGTTGAAACACACGTGAATAAAATGTAGATGGATGTAGAGCCAACTTAGCCAGTCAAAATCCTTAGATAGGTCCACCTTAGAAACAATAGATTTTTGATGTCTCAAGTGAATAAAATGCAAGCCTTCTTAAGCCATGTTGATAGCATCATGAATTTTCCTAACATTGAGTAATCCAAATTCGTCTAGAGAGATATTGTTTGAAATAATTTCCTTAAGGTGGAGGGAAATGAGTTTGGAGATAATATTATAAATAGATTTTCATAGGGAAATAAGCCTAAAGAGTTCAAAGAAAGTTGGCTTACCAAAATTTTGAATAAGTTTTATAAAGATGGAGTGGTAAGGGGTAAGAATAGGTATAGAGGTTATGGGTATTTCATTAGATTTAGAAGATCATTCCTAATAAAGTTAGACAATCGTTGTATAATTCTACAGGGAGACCATCCAACCCCATGCTTTCCCCTTTTTGAAGACAGTGAAGAAAACATTCCAATTCTTCCATTGTGACTTCTTCCTTCAATTGATCCATAAATAGGAAAATGGAAATCCACTTGAAGGATGTGGTCAACTATTGCTCTTCTTAGTATATTATTTTGAAATGATGTGTTCCTTCCTTGGATAAATTAGGGAAGGAGTATATTTGTGTTCCATACTGTTTTGTGATATTTTAGATTATTTTGTGACCTTCCTATGGTGTGTGAAGTGATGGAAAAAAAAAAAAAAATGTTTTCATCCCCCACTTGAATCCAAAGGAATAGTACCTTATCTACCATTCCTTTTCCCTATATTCATTAGCATTTTTCAACATTGATCCTCTGGGGATCTCATATAGGTTCTATGGGAATTAGAGAGGAACCACTCCCCCTCGCCCTCTAGGTGTAACCTTTCAATTTCTTTGAGTCCTTTGGAATATCTTCCTTTCTTTTGTTTAGTCCAAAGGATAGTTTTTTACTTTGATCATTTGATGTTATTTTGAAGTTGTACAAAAAAAGAGGCTCTGACATTATGATTGAAAGGGCACAAATGGTATTTCATGGCCTAAAAAAAGTATGGTTCTTCTTTCCAATGTGAATTTAACTTGAAAAGAATGGGATGCTTCGGCAAGATGGAGTCCATTTCCAAGATGACAGAGCAATGGTATGAGTCACTGACCATCGATGGACATTGGTAAAGTCGAAGGTTTGATTCCAAAAAGAGTTTATAAATTAGAAATATATCAAGTCTCTTTACGATATTGACCTCCATCATTTTTTTTATTCCCCTAAGTTGGTTGAAGCTTGGGAGGTTGCAAATTGATCAAACCCACTTCATCTAAACTTTCTACCAGAAAATATGAAAGAGGATTTGGGTGAACAATAGGGCTCTAGATCTACTAGGCCCTACAGGAAAAATTTAAATCACCCCCAAGGATGGGATTGCCTCCCCAAATTATTGAATTATATAAGAGAGTTTCCCATAAGGCTTTCCTCTCTGAATATGGATTGTAAATGTTGAGGCAAAGGAAAATTGAATTTAGGTCCTTTGAATGTAGTTCTATGGCTAATCCAGATTTAATTGACCAAGCCATTAAAGCTACATATAGTTCTTATGTGAGCCTATGATGAGGCCCCTAAAGCAACCTGAAGCATCAATATAAACAAAATCCTAATAAGGAAGAATGGTAGAAAGCCTGGAAGAGGCTTGGTCACTGCAGAAATTTTTTTACAGATCAGATAGCTCTGATACCATGTAGAAATTCTCACCTGTAGATCACTTGATAATGTAATAGACTAAAGCAAAATACTTGATCTACTTCTACAACCAATTTAGCATAAGCTTAATCGAACATGAACAACATCAATAAGAACACATATAACTGATATGGAGAAATCAATCACACATAACACAAAAGATATAACCAGGGAAAAGCCTCAGCCTAAAACCCCAACTCCGTATTATCATACAAGTGGAAATATAGCCAGTATTACAAAAAGAGTCAGCTCAAAAGCTATCATGCTCTCTCTGCAATACCTCTGCTGCGCATAGAAAGTCAAAGCCCTCTATCTAACCTCTGGTCTGCGCTCCAAGCCTCCTATTTCTTTGCGCAATTTTGATTGGGGTCCAGTGCAGCCACTTGTGTGAATTGGCCTCTTCACACACTCACTAACCTCTGATCCAACTGCGCAGTCCTAAAGGAGATAAATCCTCATCATGGATGAGCTTCCTTTATAGGAAAGATATTCATCCAACTGATAGTACATTGTCCCTTCTCTAATCTCAATTGGGTCTCTGTCTAAACTGACATGCATGAGTTATCCATGAGTGAATACTCAGTTATCTGAAATATAGTAGTTACATGCATGCAAGCATTAACTAACTGAACTCACATTAGTTTAAACAAATTGTTAAATTAATCTAACTGGACTTGACTCAGTTAACTGAGCCAACTAATTACAATTCATCCTTATCTCTTTAACTGATGGACAAATTCCTCAATTAATAGATAAATTGTTGCATGTCCTCACATAGACTTCATGTTTGATTTTTCACAAATAATTAACTCATGGAGAATTAATTTATTTATTTTCAAATAGGTGCTAAGATCAAATTCGAATTTTACTTCCTATTTTAGTCCAGGGACTGACTAAAAATTGGAACCCATCCCAAACTGCTAAAAGTAGAATGTTATTTTTAGAACTTCCATTTTTCATTCCCTGTTGCTCAATCTAGCACTGGTACCCAAACTGTTATTTATAGCAGTGCTATTTTTAGCACTTCTATTTTTAGCATTTCTTGTTGCCATTTTCAACACTCCCTCTCAATAACAAATGCATTCAACTCAAACCCGATCCTGTACCTTTGGAATGTTCTGCATGCAACACTTCTATCAAGTGTGGTTGCTCCAGCAACTCTAGAAACAAAAAAAACTCCCCACTGACCTCTCTGTTGGGATAGAAACATACTCTGATGCTGAAGCTCCATCTACCGCTAACAAGTGCTCCGTCTTTAACCACTGAGCTGCTGCAACACTCCATGCATCTCGCACCGTTGCACACCTCTCTGTGTCATCCTACACTGGTGCAACACTCCTATGCCTCTCACATTGTTGCAGCTTGCTAGCTCTACACTGTCTTGGGACTCCTGCACTGTAGTTCTCTCTATCGCTCCATCTGCATCTGTCTCTACCCAATCAGCTAGTCCTACTACTCCTCATTGAGGCTCCTGTAGCAAAGTCGAATCAAAGAGGTTGGGTACCTCAATGATCCTGCCCCTTTTCCAGCCTTCTTGGGACGATCACTCCACATCACCCCACCTCCTACCTGGAGGTATGGTTGCATGTGATCCCTCTGCCCACTTGGCTCGAAATTTCCCCTACTGGAGGTCTCTACATCAGTGGATGCCTCCACTCAGTCTCCTCTCAGCTTCTCCAGTTATGGCTGCTCCACAACCTCCTGAAGCTACTGCACCAATCGTGGCTCCTCCACAATCGTCTGAGACTTCTTTTGGTGCTACATGTTGAGAGGTAATATACTCTCCCTCTCAACCACCAAGTCTCCATCAGTTGCCTTGCTGCTCAAGGCTTTGCATGCATCTTGAACCTCAAGAGCATACAGGTTCTTAACCCGTGAACTAATATGCTTCCCCTGTCTAGTGATGATGTGTCTAAGGAAAACCTTTCCCTTACTGAAGACTACATCATAGCCTCTGTCTTCCAGCATCGCGATTGAAACCAAGTTTCTCTTCAGTCCTGGTACATACTTGACATCAGTTAAGGTAAGGCGAGCTCCATGCTCCCTCTGAAAAATAACTGTGCCTACCTGAGACACTGTACTTTTCATCATTACCCATCGCTATGAGTATTTGGAGGTCTTTCTCCTCCAAAGTACTGAACAAACTCTTGTCGCAGGTTATGTGGAAAGAAGCTCCACTGTCAAGAAACCAACCACTTCCCACCATGGATGAAACCATGCATGCGAAGAGTGTGAAATCCAACTCGAACTGTGAAGCAAGTGCCTCACCTTCAGATCCTTCCCCGGATTCCTTCTTGGATTTCCTCTGTGGACAATTTGTAGCAAAATGGCCCACCTCATGACAACAAAAGCATCACACTTTCGATTTGTCAAACTTCTTCCCACCATGGGAAGAACTAGATTCGGAAAGAGAAACCTTCTCCTTCCCCTTCTTCGCCTTATTCGCTAAGGCACAGTTTTCTTCATCTTCCATGGATGAAGAACCATCGCTGGTGCTTCTTCTTATCTCCTCCTACATCAAATCCGACCAAAGTCGTTCCCAATCTGGCAGTTTCTCTCTTCCATTAACTGACTCCTGGTAGCTATGCCAGCTCTTAGGAAGACCGAGGAGTGCAAGACTCACCATGTCATCATCAGTTGTTGTGATTCCTACACTTCCAAGCTCATCATTACCCTTTTCACACTTGATCTTTCGAAGCTTGTCTTTCAGTGCCAGCTTGCTCTGATCACTGTTATTCTGATATAGATCTTTCAATGTTTTCCACATTGAAAATGGTGTGTCCTTCCCATGGAGACTCGAGACTATGTGATCTCAAACTCCCTCCAGAAGGATTCTCCTTTCTCTAGCCACACACTTCTTCCATTCAACCAATTCAATAGCACCAGTCAGCTTGGGGACTTCTTGATCAATGAAGTCATTTAGACCGTTATCCTCTAGTACTACTTCCATGCGATCCTTCCAGGCTATATAATTCGAACTGCCATCAAGGGATATTCGAGTCTCAAACCAATGAACACCATCGGTGAAATAGATGTGATAAGAACTCAATTCAATATTCAGAAACCACAAACTTCAACTTCTCCCTTCTTGTATACTATTCTTTCTTGATCACCTGTGCTCTGATACCATGTAGAAATTTTTCTACAAATCAACTAGCTCTGATACCATGTAGAAATTCCCACCTGTAGATCACCTGATAATACAATAGACTAAAGCAAAATACTTGATCTACTTCTACAACCAATTTAGCGGAAGCTTAATCGAACATGAGCAACATCAATAAAAACACATATAACTGATATGGAGAAATCAATCAAACATAACACAAAAGATATAACCAGGGGAAAGACTCAACCTAAAACCCCAACTTTGTATTATCATACAAGTGGAAATATAGCCAGTATTACAAAAAGAATCAGCTCAAAAGCTATCCTTGTTAAACGGGAATAGTGTCCACTCAGATGCTGCTATTCCCACTAAGATGGGTGGCTATCTTAGAAACAAACAATCAAAGTCTACTATTGATTCCTTTTATGAAAATAGATGAGAGGAGAACCAAGAGGGCCAACCTGAGTCTTTCGCTCGATTCCCTCTCCTTCTTGATAGAGTTTTGCTGCTCGCTCTTTGTCTGCTCAACTTCAAAAGGACCTGTAGAATCACGACAACATACTACTATGCAAGAAACAAGGATCTAAATTCATAAATAATGCAGGATCAGATGTACATTAACCATATACAAGCATATATAAACAAGTACACCAGGATATGGAAGGAAACAAGAATAGCTTTATTCAGATAAAATGTAGCAAGAGGATTACAGCCATGAGCATCTTTGACCCAGCATCATCCTCCAGCTAAGAAGCCCTTCTTTCACCTCAAGCAAAGAAAAATCACCCAACACTGTGAATGTACACCAGAATACCAACAACACTTCTCTATAAGTTACAAAATTCCAGCCTCTGGATCTCTGTGATGAGGGATCCATATATAGATGATTACAGAGAGGTGAGTCATCTTTTGGGATCTTGATTAGTGTCTTCTCTCTGATAGTTCCTGCTTCCACTTGGAGAATGAAGATCTCTTACTCATCCCTGGTCGAAAATGGAGTGGCAAGTGTCAGAGGGGAAGCTTCTGGAAGATTCCATGATCTTCCACCTCGCATTTTTGTCCCTGCCATTTGTCCATTCCCGACCATCGCACCCTACAGAGGAGAAAAACAGTATGCATCGCACCCTGTACATTGGGAAGGTGATATGCATCGCACCCTCTGCATTGAGCTTTAAGTATGGTCCAATTTTGACCATTTATGAGCAATTTTCAGTGGAGAACTTTTGGGAGATGATGTAATCAGTTGATCTTGTTCCTTTAGGAAGTGAAACAACACTTTTAGGGACTTAAGAGCCCTCAGTTTATAGACATTTTTGATTGTGTTTGAAGTGCCCAAAAATGTCTATAACACTACTCACAAACATTATTGGGTGGTCAATATCACCTGTGCCTCATTGGGTCAGCACAACTCCTAATGCTATGCAGGATGCATCTACATGTATGTGGAATTCCTTCTTATAGTTAGGGAACACTAGAATATGTGTTGTAACTAGTTTTTCCTTCAATACATAGAAAGTCTTCTGGGAATCATCATCCCAACAAAACATCACATCCTTCTTCAGTAATCTTTCCATGGGTTCAGTTATCTGCACATATGCTTTGATGAACTTCCTACAATATCATGTATGGCGCAATGTCACGTGAAACTATTTGACATTCCATGGAGGCTCTAAATTGATAATAACTTCAATTATGGTAGGGTCTACCATCAACCCCTGGTTACAGACAACATTTCCGAAGAGAATCCCATATGGTACGTAGAATATGCACTTTTTCAAATTAAGGGATATTTCATACTTTCAACAAGTTTCCATCATGAGGTGAAGGCTAGCAACATGCTTCTTTACTAACCCAAACATTGTCCAATCATCAAATTAAACCTCCAAAAAATTATGAATAAATTATTTGAAAGCCACGACTACCACCCTATAAAATATTATAGGGGAATTATTAAGTCCAAAGGGCACACCTGTATATTGCAAACAACCCAATTCTGTAGTGAAGGCGGTCTTACTCTGATCCTCCAACGTGATCTTGATCTGATGATACCATGAGAACTAATCAGTAAATGAATAGGCTTCCTGACCTCCAAAATTATCTAATACTTCATATGTGAATGGCATAGGAAATGGATCATGGACACAAGCATCATTAAACTTTCGTAAATCTATGTACATCTAAATTTCACCCTTCGTTTTATTTTCTTGAACCTCCATAGGACTAGCCTAGTTTGATTCCTCAAAAGGCTCAATAATCCTAGCTGCAAGCATCTTATCCAATTCTTCATGCACGTTTTCCTTATACTTAGGATTCAACCCATATGGGTGTTGCTTAACTAACTTCACAACTAGCTTAAGAGTGACATCCATATCACCTACTATTCCCTTTAGATCAGAGAATTTTATGGGAAACAAGTCCTAATATTCTCTAAATAACTCTGTGACTTTGTCCATTGTGTCCCCATCCTACTAATCACCTATATTTGGAAACTTTAGCTACACTTCTAACCCAATGTTCACCTGCTTAGTCTTCAAGGGCTTTGCAATGTTAGGGACTTCCACCTTAGGCCCCGTGACTTCATGTTGTCCTTCTGACTCAGGAATGCTAATATTCCTAGGATCTTGTTTACATTCTGTTGTGGTCACATTGTAGCATTCTAGAGCATGGCATAGCTACATAATCTAGACTGGTTGTACCCACGTGATAGGTTCTTTAGTAATTCTGGATATTGTAGCTTTGATCCCCTGTAACGCTTCATCAATAAGCTCAAATCCATCCTCAAAACTAGAAGTTGACAAAAAAATTCTTTTAGAGCATCCAACTCTATAGTTTTGTGTCGTGGCTCTATTTCTGATACCTATTTATTGGAATAGTATCCAAACTGTGGCAGAATATGTGAACCCATTATGGCTATGATTTCATCCATCAAGACAGATGCTCATGTGAATCATCCTTTCCTGTATATTTCTCTTCAATTCAGGTATTGGCATCCCCAAACCACAACTTCATCATCCGTCGATATTCCTTCTAATTTGAAAGATTGTTTTTATGTGTTCCCTGTCATCTAGTAGGTGTGGCTCTTAGTGTGATGTCTAACGCATTGAACCGATGTTCCTCCATTACATCTATTTCAAATTTATCCAGGAATAAATTTACATATTCTAAACTATCATAATATGGTAAGTTGTGTACCTTAGTGGATATACATTGGAGTGAATTAGATTGCTTGTTGCATCACAGCGTCAATACCTCATGAAATATGTTTTGCCAATGCTTGAGTTCCTCATATGAATCTAAGTTGTAGGTTCTGTCCTTTTCTCAAGTAAATCACCCATTCACCATAGGGTTGATCCAATCCTCATCCCGTGGAATAATCTTATAGATCTACTCTATATCGTCCTCCTCATAATAATCTTAGAATAGTTCAATATATCATGCACCCTCTACTAGATCTAATGGAATGACCATCCTTAGTTCCTTCTTCTAAAATGTCATGCTTCACTTCTTGAGGTTGATGACTGCATTTATATCAAATGTCCAATCAATGCCAAGAAACACCAAGTATGGATTACTATCATCCACTATTTTGATTACTTCAAAATCGGTTATTGTGTGTGCCCATTCAATATCCGCAGTTACCCAATGTAGGCACCCCGTAAAATTAATATTTTTTTGATTCAATAGTCTCAGCTGGATCAGGGACAAATGTAGTGCTCATTTTCCCATTTTTTCCATAGCTTGCTTTAGCAAAACATTTGCATTAGATCCCAAATGAAGGACTATCTAATCCATTTCAAATTCTCCAATCTGGGCAGTCAATCTCATTTTTGACTAGTCCTTTTCTTATATTTGTCCACCTTATCCACTGCATGTTGTTCAGGTAGTGGCTTACCCTTTCCAACATAGTTATCTATTAACTTTGCATTCCATCTAATTCTTTTTTATCCCTTAGGCACTTCATGCAAGTCTGTAAGAAAGATGTTAACAATGAAGGATTTGTTTGTTGCGCATTACATATTTTTGCAGGATTTTCCGTGCGTGTACTCTGAGCCCTTGATGTAGAAGTTCCTACAGCCATGAAGCTCATCTTTTCCTCCATAAACGTTTCCTTTTCCTTATTCAAATTGAATCCAACCTATTTTTCAGTAGCCTTACGTACCCATACATTTTCGTCTCATTGTTTTGTTTTATCCTCCCCGGTAACTATATCACTCCGCTTAATGATATTAACACTAAGACCATTTTTGCACAGTTCTGATATCATCATCTGGATGTTCGGAGTAGGTTGCTAGGTTTGGGTCTTATTTTCTTGGATTTTTGTAATGAGCAAGGGAAAATCTTCTATGACATCATCATACTGTCGACAATATTGACATAGGGGTGTGTTAGATTCTGACAATCTCATGTGAAGTGACCTGGTTCTCCATAATTGTAACAAATGATGTAGCCATGACCTTTTACAGTTCGTCCCCTTCATCCTCTTCCGTATCCCTAAAATCCTCCATGCAATGTAGTTGCACCTTGATCCTAATGAGGATGTGCCTCCATCTGTACTCTATATGTTGGGGTTTTGTCCATCATTAATTCCTAACTTCAGAAATTGCACTCATCATGACCTATAAATTTACAAAAATTACAAAACAGTTGTTGGGGATTATACACAAAATTCTATAGAAAATGTAAATTGTCCATCATATGGTTTCCTGTGATCTAGCGAATAGGGTACCATGGTACAACACTTGTACTCGTCCCAACGTTATTTTCTAGATTTAGGGGAACATGACCCCCTCCAACTAGATAATTCTGATACACTGGGCAATGATCCTTGTTGTGACCATGGCATTTACATTTTCAACATTATACTTCTGTGTGGGTCTCCTTCTGGACTTATTTTCCCCTTTTGAGACTCTACAACTCCATATGCAACCTATCCAACTATGGCTGAATCTATTGCACTCCCATATTTGTACCCTAAATAGGTGAGTCTTCCAACTTCATAGCAATATCCAGTGCCTCAGCCTGCATTCCAATCTTCTGTTGTGACAATGGAAATCTAAAATGAGGTAATAGTGAAGAAATATACCAATCCTTGTTTTTTTCAGCTATTATCTACATATTATCCTGTTTCGATACACATTTCAATATTTGATCAAAATCCCACACAAACACATTTACCTTCTGTTGGATTTATTTGACCTCTGTTCCTGACTAGGTTTGTGAATTAGGCTTCTTGAATTCATTATTTAGTGCATCTTTGTATCTTCAGCATCACATTTGTATGATTTGTACTATACTTAATATACTATCATAGCGCCCTATCTTGCAATGTTGTGACTAGCTACGTTTTCATCAGGTCATCATCTGTTATCTCCTATGACTTCCACACAACATCTACTACAAATCAAAATTGTCTAGGGTCTCCTATCCCCAAATCCTTGATTATGGGAATCTTCATAGCATTCTCTATATTGAATAGTGGAGGTGGAGTTGGAGGCGAAGGTGTAGGTTTAGGTGTGTGAGGTGGAGGTGATGGCAGAGGTGGAGTGGATGGATGTCGTATTCCCACAATACCCTGATATACTATCTGCATTTCACCTTGAGGAATATTCAAACTATTAAGTTCTTTATCACTATACAATTCTCCCAAAAAATTATTGTACTCAGCACCTCAATCTAGGTCTCTTTTGAATGGCTTTCCACTTCGCATAGTTCCCATCAAGTCTTGACTAAACATCAATTTAATGGCATAACTTGTTTCTCACACAATAGTATTTGAATCTAAGTTTTCAGGGAATTCACATACTTACCTCTTGGTCCTTTGAAAAATTGGTGTTCATCTTTGCTATAACTAATAAATGTGTCGATCACGAACTCATTAATGAATCCACCCAAAATACTATCAATCCAATAATCGACAGCCCTCATGATATTATTTTCTAAACCTTCCAGGCACCTCACTAGCTCTGGAGTCCACACAATAGGAGTATCCAAATTCCATGTACCTAGAATGTCCACCAATTTAGACAGCCATTCATATAACTCACATGGAAAAGAACAGAAGAAAATTTCATGTTCTTATGTTTACATGTATCTATTCACCCATTTTCCTTTCGACGAGCATTGATTCCTATTTTCTTGGGCTACAAACTTGTGCAACTTCTAATCTATCCACTTTTGAATCTCCTTCTTATCTGGTATCCACTTATGGCTCATAACATATTCCTCAGATAGATCTAGGTCCCGGAAACAAAACCATTTGTTGGCTTAAGGGGCTTGGACCCAGGTTCAGAGTTAGTTATGATAACCAATAAAACCCTACACTACGGTGCCATTTGGAAACAACCCGAATAGCATAGGCTGCAATCTCACTCGAGGCAGTATTGGTGGATGATAGAACCAGGTTTCTACATCTAAAGGACTATGTGATGTGTTTCTATTACTTTTGCGACTTTATTCTGAGCTTTGTGAACCCTAAACCTTAAAATACGGAAACTACAGTAACTAATAGTTAACATATTCAAACCCTTCACAAATTGTTCTAAACATTCATAACATCGTGTAATTAAGAATATTTACCCCTTTCACATATCTATGAAGCATATTTCATGATAAATTATAGTAAAGAGAGAAAATATAAAATAAATTTAGAAGTAAAGAATAACACACAAATACACACGATAAAACTAAAAATTTAATATTAGGTTAAACCGTCTAAATTAGAAATCTAAACTCTATGTAATTGCTAACAAACAAACAAATACACTGAAAAACTAAAAATAAAATGGGATGGAATTTACATACATGAATATATTTATAAAATTACACATATCATAGCATCCCAGTATTACATAAATCACGATAGAAAATGACGATATGCTCCCAAATTTAAGCTTAATGCTCCAAAACAACCTTTATTATGTTGAGATATTCTATTACAAACTCTTTCAAACATGCACGCACAACTAGAGGGGCCCACGCACTTAGTTACAGACTTACCAAGATCTTCACGCACACAATTGGAGGGGCCCACACACTCAGTTGCTGACTTACCAAGGTCTTCGCGCACACAACTTCTAGAGCCTTCCCCTTGACTTGTGTACAAAAAACAAACTTATATTACTTAGATCATTCACATATAGGTTGCTTAATTGATCTAGCTTATGACTCTCTATGACTCCTTTATATATCATCTTCTATTACAATAACATGGTCTGTGAACAATGGGCAAGTCACAAAACAACTTAAGTCCTAATAAACTAAGGGGCTTTAACCTTCCTAATGCCCCTTTGAATCCTATCAACCTGCACACTATGCTCCTTAAAATGTAGGAATTTTGTTGAAAAGTGTGCAACGAGAAATGTAAAAGTAGAAATTGCTAATAATAGCAGTTTGGCCAGTGTGGAATTTTGGCCACCTTGGGTGAGAGGTGAAACTACTAAAAATAGCGTCTTTTTAAAATTAACATTTCTGGGTCCCTTCCTATTTATAGCAGTCCCTGCTCTATCTATAGAAAGTAAATTCAAATTTGGTCTTACCAGCAGTTTGGAATATTAATTAATTAATTCTCCATGAGTTAATTAGTTAAGGAAAAAGCAAACTTGAAGTCTTTGTGAGAACATGCAATTATTTCTCACTACATTGGGAATGTGTCCTGATTTTCTCCACTCATTGAGGAATTAAGGAGAGTTCTATATTGAGAGGATCAGTTGACTTAGTTTAACTTAGTCAAGTTTAGTTAGATTAATTTAACAAGTTGTTAAATTAATGAGATACAGTTTGTTGATGCTTGCATGCATGTGACAACTATTATTTTCAGATAACTGTGTATTCACTCATGGATAATTGAAGCATGTTAGTTCTGTCAGAGACCCGGTTGAGATCAGATGTGGGCCAGTGTACTATCAGATGCTAGGATATTTCTAGTAAGTATTCCTTGCATGTGGAAGGAAGCTTCTTCCTTCTGTGACTGCGTAGGTGGACCTGAGGTGACAGCAAGTATGATCAGGCCAATTTACATGTGTTTTGTAATTGGACCCCAATCAAAACTGTGCAAGGAAATAAGAGCTTGGACCTGAGGTGCAACCTTTATATATAGGGCTAGGTAGTCCATGAGATTTATCATCAGAGTACAGAGAGAGTAGGATAGCCTTTGAGCTGATTCTTTTTGTATGTTGTTGAGCATTTCCACTTGATTGATAATACAAAGTTGGGGTTTTATGTTGGTGCTATCCACAATGATATATTCTGTGTTATGTGAGATTGATTTCTCCTTATCAGTTATATGTGTTCATGCTTGATGTTGCTCATGTTTGATTAAGCTTCTGCAAATTTTATGGTAGATGTAGATCTAGTATTATGCTTTAGTACATTGCATATATTAGTTTGATCTGCAGGTGAAATTTCTACATGATATCAGTGAGCTAGCTGATTTGTAGAGAAAATACTACATGGTATCAGAGCATAGGTGATCAAGGAAGAACCGTATACAAGAAGGAATTCAAAGTTTATTATTCAAGATAAAGATCTCAAGTTCTTATCACATTTATTTCACCAATGGCGTTCTATGGTTTGAGGCTTGAGTATGCCCTTGGTGGTAGCTCAAACTATATAGCTTAGAAGGATCACATGGAGGCAGTATTGGAAGATAATGGCCTTAAGGACTTCATTTATCAAGAAGTCCCTAAGCCTTCTGATGCTACTCAACTGGCGGAATGGAAGAAGTGTGTGGCTAGAGCTAGGAGAATTCTCTTGGAGGGAGTGTGAGATCACATTGTCTTGACCCTACATGGGAAGGAGACTTCATTTGCAATGTGGAAAAAATTGAAATATTTATATCATAATAGTAGTGATCAGAGGAAGCTGGCACTAAATGACAAACTTCGAAAGATCAAGTGTGAAAAGGATGAGACAAGCTCTATGTATCTGACCAAGCTCATCACATGCAAGGATGAGCTTGCAAGTGTGAGGGTCGTGACAATTGATGATGATATGGTGAGTCTACCACTCCTTGGCCTTCCTAAGAGCTGGCATAGCTACCAAGACTTGATTAATGGAAGGGAGAAACTACCAGATTGGGAATGAATATGGTCGGATTTGATGCAGGAGGAGATCAAACGGAGCACCAGAGATGGTTCTTCATCCACGGAGGATGAGGAGAACTGTGCCTTAGCGAGTAAGGAAAAGAAGGGGAAGGAGAATATTTCTCTTTCTGAATCCATTTCTTCCAATGGTGGGAAGAAGGTTGACAAATCAAAAGTGTGATGCATTCGTTGTCATGAGGTGGGCCATTATGCTGCAAATTGTCCACAGAGGAAATCCAAGAAGGGATCTGGGGAAGGATCTGAAGGTGAGGCACTTGCTTCACAGTTTGAGTTGGATTTCACACTCTTCACATGCATGGTTTCATCCATGGTGGGAAGTGGTTGGTTTCTTGATAGTGGAGCTTCTTTCCACATGACCTGCGACAAGATTTTTTTCAGTTCTTTGGAGGAGAAAGATCTCCATATACTCATAGTGATGGGTAATGGTGAGAAGTATAATGTCTCAAGTGTAGTCACGATTATTTTTCCGAGGGAGCATGGAGCTCGCCTTACCTTGACCGATGTCAAGTATGAACCAGGACTAAAGAGAAACTTGGTGTCAATTGCGATGTTGGAAGAAAGAGGCTATGATATAGTCTTCAGTAAGAGAAATGTTTTCCTTAGACACATCATCACTAGACAGGTGAAGCAGATCAGTTCATGGGTCAAAAACCTGTATGCTCTTGAGGTTCAAGATGCATGCAAAGCCTTGAGTGGCAAGGCAACTGATGGAGACTTGGTGGTTGAGAGGGAGAGTATATTACCCCTCAACAGACAGTGCTAGAAGAAGTCTCAGACGATTGTGGAGGAGCCACGATTAGTGCAGCAGCTTCAGGATGTTGTGGAGTAGCCACAACAGGGGAAGCTGAGAGGAGATTGAGTAGAGATATCTGCTCATGTAGAGACCTCTAGTAGGGGAAAACTTTGAGCCAAGTGGGTAGATGGATCACATGTAGCCATACCTTCAGGTAGGAGGTGGGGCAATATAGAGTGATTATTCCAAGGAGGAGGGTCAGGTCCCTTGAGATACCCAACCTCTTCGATGAGACCTTGCTACAAGAGCCCTGATGTGGAGTAGCAGGAACTAACTGATTGAGTAGAGACAGATGCAGATGGAGTAGCAAAGAGAGCTATAGTGTAGGGAATCCTAGGACAGTGTAGAGCATGTAGGCTACAGCAATGTGAGAGGCACAAGTGTGTTTCACAGTGAAGGGTAGCACAGAGAAGGGTGCAATGGTTCGAGATGCATGCAGATGTTGCAGTAGCATAGAGGTCAGAGGGAGCACTTGTCAGCAGTAGGTAGAGATTTAGCATCAGAGTATGTTTCTAGCCCAACATAGTGGTTAGTTAGGAGTTTTTTTGTTTTGAGTGTTGCTAAAGCAACTGCACTTGGTAGATGTGTTGCATGCAGAACATTCCAGAGTTATAGGATCAGGTTCGAGAGTACGCCTTTCTTGTTGAGAGGGAGTGTTGAAAAGTGTGCAACAAGAAATGTAAAATTAGAAATTGCTAAAAATAGAAGTTTGGCCAGTGTGGAATTTTGGCCACCTTGGGTGAGAGGTGAAACTGCTAAAAATAACATCTTCTAAAAATAGCATTTCTAGGACCCTTCCTATTTATAGCAGTCCCCGGTCTATCTATAGGAAGTAAATTCGAATCTGATATTACCAGTAGTTTGGAATATTAATTAATTAATTCTCCATGAGTTAATTAGTTAAGGAAAAGCAAACTTGAATTCTTTGTGAGAACACACAATTATTTCTCCACTAATTAGGGAATGTGTCCTTGATTTGCTCCACTTAGTGAGGAATTACAGATGAGTTATATATTGAGAGGATTAGTTGACTTAGTTTATCTTACTCAAGTTTAGTTAGATTAATTTAACGAGTTGTTAAATTAATGAGATACAATTTGTTGATTCTTGCATGCATGTGACAACTGTTATTTTCAAATAATTGTGTATTCACTCATGGATAAATGATGTATGTCAGGTATGTCAAAGACCCAATTGAGATCAGATGTGGGATAGTGTACTATCAGATGCGAGGATATTTCTAGTAAGTACTTGCATGGGAAAGGAAGCTTCTTCCTTCTATGACTGTGTAGTTGGACCCAAGGTGACAACAGGTATGATTAGGCCAATTTGCATGTGTTTTGTAATTGGACCCCAATCAAAATTGCGCAAGGAAATAGGAGTTTGGACCTAAGGTGAAGCCTTTATATACAGGGATAGGTATTCCATGAGCTTTATCATTAGAGTATAGAGAGAGCAGGATAGCTTTTGAGCTGATTCTTTTTGTATGTTGTTGAGGATTTCAACTTGATTGATAATACAGAGCTGGGGTTTTATGCTGGTGCTTTCCCTAGTGATATATTATGTGTTATGTGTGATTGATTTCTTCTTATTAGTTATATGTGCTCATTCTTGATGTTGTTCATGTTTGATTAAGCTTTTGCAAAGTTTATGGTAGTTGTAGATCTAGTATTATTCTTTAGTACATTGCATATATCAATTTGATCTGCAAGTGAAATTTCTACATGATATTAGTGAGCTAGCTGATTTGTAGAGAAAATTCTACAAATTTACAATAATAACAAAATTGTTTACAACATTGACCCCAGGGGACCTTGTCCCAACATATAGCAATGTTTGAACCATCAAAGTATAATGCTTGATATGTGGTACCTCTCAAGTACTTGAGAATCCATTTCGTTGCCATCCAATGTCCTTTTCCTAGATTGTTAATGTACATGTTTACAACTCCCACTACATGTGCAATATCAGGACTTGTGTAGACCATTGCATACATTAAGCTTCCAACTACTAATGCAAATGGAGATTTAGACATATAATCCATCTCTTCCTGAGTCTTGGAAAATATCTCCTTACTTAGTTTGAAATGGCTAGCTAAATGCGTAGTAAGTAGTTTTTCATTCTGCATATTAAATCTTTTCAACACTTTTTGTATGTACTCACTCTTAGACAATGTTAATTTGCAATTTTTCTTGTGTCTAGTTATTCTCATACCAAGGATTTGTTTTTGTAGAACCCAAATCCTTCATTGCAAATGAGTTTACTAATTTTCCTTTGAGCACATTTATTTCCTGCATGTTATACCTTACAACAAGCATGTCATCTACATACAATAACAATATAATATAGTTGCCATCATTTTTCCTTTTGTGATAAACACTCTGATCATAGTGACATCTAGTATAATGTTGTTTAGACATAAACTTGTCAAAGTTTATATACCACTACCGTGGAGCCTGGTTTAAGCCATATAAGCTCTTCTTCAACCTACACACTAGATTCTCCTTCCCTTTGACATCATATCATGGTCGTTGCTGCATATAGGTCTCTTCCTCCAAATTGGCATGGATAAAGGTTATATTTACATCTGACTGCTCAAGATGAAAATATTTTTCTGCTACTAGACTTAAAATAGTTTTGATTGAAGTCATTTTAACAACATGAGAAAATATAGCATCAAAATCTATACCTTTGTTCTATGCAAACTCCTTCACCACAAGTCTAGCTTTATACCTCTTTCTACCTCCATCTTCTTCCTTCAACCTGTAAACCAATTTATTCTGAAATCTTGTTTACATGTAGGATACTTGACCAAGTCCCAAGTCTCATTATGTACCAAGGATTCCATCTCTTATTTCATGGCTATCTCCCACTTATTTATGGTTTCTACATGTGCTTCTTCCTCATAACATTTTGGTTCACCAGAATTAGTCAACAATACAATATAATGAAGGAGAGTATTGTTTAGGGGTCCACTTATCCTGGTAGATTTTCTAACACTACTTTTAGGTTTTTTAGGTGCCTGTTGTTGTCGTGGTTGTTTCGATTATTTTGTATGTCGACCATTATGATTTTTAGGAACCTTCACTTTTTTTGTGATCTCATCATGCACCACGTATTCTCTATTTTATTTTTCTTGTTTCTTTTCCTGCATCTGATTCTTATACAAAACCTTTTCATTGAATAAGACAGCTCTTCTCCTAATGATATTGTGATTTTCATAGTCATATAAGAGATAACCAAAATCATGAACACCATATCTAATAAAGGTACATTTCTTTGATTTTGCCTCAAGCTTTGTTCTATTTTCCTTATTAATGTGGACATAGGCTTCACAACCAAAAGTCTTTAAAAAAGAGTAGTTTACCTTTTTACCTATCCATGCCTCCTCTGGAATACCTCCATCCTAGAAACTTGAAGGCCTTCTATATATTAGATAAATAACAATATCTATAACATCTGCCCAAAACTGTAAAGGAAATCTTGCTTGCAATCTCATGCACCTTGCGCGCTCCATGATTGTCTTATTCATACTTTTTGAAACACCATTATCATGTGGTGTTCTTGGAACTTTCTTCTCTTTGTTAATTCTATGCTCTGAACAATACTTATCAAATGCTTTGCTGCAATATTCACCTCCATTGTCTGATCCGAGAAACTTCAACTTTTTTTCCATCTCATTCTCAACCAAATATTTCCATTTGTTGAAAGTATCAAATACATTAGATTTATTTTGACTACAATATATCCAAGTTTTTCTTCTTGCATCATCAATAGAATTAACATAGTAAGAAGATCCACTGAGAGATGATACCTGAGAAGATCCCCATACATCTATATGCACAAGCTCTAATATTTTTCTCTTCTTTTATTTTCCAACTATGAGGAATCTAGCTTTCTTCTGTTTTCCATAAACACAATTCTCACAAAATTCCAAATCAAAATACTTCAAACCTGTCAACAAATTTATTGACTAAAGAATCTTCATCCCCTTCTCACTCATGCACCTGAGCCTATGATGCCACAAAGTTATATCTTCTCCCATAGATTTTAAATCAATAACAAAATTAGAAATACCATTGCATAAATACAATGTACCAACATTTTGTCCTTTTTCTATTACCAGAGCTCCTTTAGTGACCTTCCAAGGTTTATCTATAAAATTAGTTACACAACATTCACCTCCCAACTACCTTGTTGAGATTAGATTTTTCTTTAGATCTAGAACATCACTTACCTCCTTCAATAGCCATTGGTTTCAATTTTGTTTTTTTATGAAAACTTTACCCATTCCAATTATTTTACAAGGTTTGTCATCACCCAAACGAACATGTCCAAAATCTTCTTGAACATAATCATGAAAATGTTTCCCATCAGGTGTGGCATCGAATGAGACCCCTGAATCTACCACCCAAGCATCAATAATATTTTATAATGAAAGAATCAAAGTGTCAACACATCACCTGTAACATTTGCTTCATAGTTATTTTCTTGCTACGCATATTCTTCTTTTCCCTTTTGATACTTACAGTCTTTCTTCATGTGTCATTTCTTCTTGCATTTCCAGCACACTATCCCTGATCTGGCCTTAGAACTTCCTTTCCTTGACTTACTGCGATATTCTAGGCAATTTCCTCTTTCCATTTTCTTCCCCTAGTCTCTACAGTCAAAGAATTACCTAATGTCTCATGGGAGATTTTCTATCGCATTTCTTTGCTAATGATTGCACTGATATCATCATCAATCTTTAAAGTACTAGATCTAGAGACATAATTACTAATGGACATAACTAAACCTTTAGGAAACCTAACTAAGTCCCAAGTCTTGTTATGTACAAAGACGCCCATCTCTTCTTTCATGGCTAGCTCCCACTTCTTTCTGGTTTCTACCTACACTTCTTCTTCATAACATTCTGGTTCTCCAAAATTAGTCAATAATACATAAGATAATGAAGGATAGTATTGTTCAAGGGGTCTACTTATCCTGGTAGATTGTCTAGCACCACTTTCAGGTGTTTGAGGTGCAGGTTTCCGTTGTGTATTATGTTGTTGTTGTGGCTATTTATTAGTATTATTTTGAGGAACCTTTATTTTTTTATGATCTCAATAAGAACTATGTCTTATTTACTTTATTTTCCTACATTTCATCCTTATACAATACTTTTTAATTGAATATGACATCTCTACTCCTAATGATGTTGTGATTTTCATAATCATAAAAGAGAGAACCAAAATTGTTAACACCATATCCAATAAAGGTACATTTCTTTGATTTTTATTGAATATTTGTTTTATTTTCTTTATTAACGTGGACAATGGCTTCACAACCAAAAGTCTTTAAAAATGAGTAGTTTACCTTTTTATCTGTCCATGCCTCCTCTAGAATACCACCATATATGGAACTTGAAGGCCCTTTGTTTATTAGATAAATAAGCTTATCTATAAGATCTGCCCAAAATTGTAAAGGAAATTATGCATGCAATCTCATGCACCTTTCATGCTCCATGATTGTCTTATTCATCCTTTTTGAAACACCATTTTCATGTCGTGTTCTTGGAACTTTCTTCTCTCCACGAATTCTATGCTCTGAATAATACTTATCAAACTCTTTGCTGCAATATTCACCTCCATTGTTTGATCAGAGACACTTCAACCTTTTTTCCATCTCATTCTTGACTAGATCTTTCCATTTCTTGAAAGTATCAAATACATCATATTTATTTCGAATACAATAAACTTAGGTTTTCCTAGTTGCATCATCAATAAAAGTAACATAATAGCAAGAGCCACCGAGCGATGATAACTGAGCAGGTCCCCATAGATCTGTATCCACAAGATCTATTTTCTTTTCTTTCCCAACTCTGAGAAATTTGACTCTCTTCTATTTTCCATAAACATATTTCTCATAGAAATCCAAATCAACATGCTTCAAACTTGGCAACAAATTTCTTGAGTGGAGAATTTTCATCCCCTTCCCACTCATGTGCATGAGCCTATCATGCCACAATGCTATATATGCTCTTGTGGAGGTTAAATCATTAACATAATTAGAAATATCATTGCATAAATACAATGTACCAACCTTTTCTCCTTTTTCTATTACCAGGGCTCCTTTAGTGACCTTTCAAGGTTTATCTGTAAAAGTAGTTACATAGCCTTCACCTCCCAACCACCCTGTTGAAATTAGATTTTTCTTCAAATCTGGAACATGCCTTACCTCCTTCAATGGATATTGGTTTCCATTCTTTTGTTTAATGAAAACTTTACCCATTCCAATAATTTTGCAAGGTTTATCATCACCCAAATGAACCTACCCAAATTCTCCTTGAACATAATCATGAAAATGTTTCCTATTAGGTATGGCATAGAATGAGGCCCATGAATCTACCACGTAGGCATCAATAATATTTTATAACGAACTAATTAAAGCATATTGCAACACATCACCTATCACATTCGCTTCATGATTGTTTACGTGTCGTGCTTCTTCTTATTTTCCCTTCTGAGACTTACAGTGTTTCTTCAGGTGTCCTTTCCTTCGGCATTTCTAGCACATTATCATTGATATGGACTTTGATCTTCCTTTCCTTCACTACTGTGATATCCTGGGCTCTTTCCTCTTACCAGTTTTCTTTCCCTAGTCTCTGTAGAGAAAGCATTACTTGATGTCTCACCGAAGCTCTTCCGTCGCATGTCCTCACTAAGGATTGCATTGACAACATCATCAAACTTTAAAGTACTAGCTCTAGAGACAACCTTACTAAAGGCCATAACTAAACCATTCCAACTTTTTAGTAATGAGCATAGAAATAAAAGAGCCCTAACTTCATCATCAAAAGTTAGCCCTACAGAACTTAACTGACTAGTAACCATATTAAATTCATTTAAATGATCAACAACATATCCATCTTTTGACCTCTTCTTATTAAATAAATGATTCATAAGAAATAGCTTATTTTAGGCCAAGCATTTTCTCATATAATTTGGCTAATACCGATATTAAACCCTTCGTTGTCATTTCCTTTGAAATATTAAAGGCTACCGATGCTGCTAAGCCCAACCATATTGTTCAAAGTGCCTTTCTATCAAGAACATGCCGTTATGTTTCTATGATACTCGTCAGCTTCTTTATCTTTCCACTCAATGGTAGGTACAAATCTTATTGATACAAATAATCTTCCATTTGCACCTTCCACAGCTAGTATTTTTCGCCATTATTTTTCTGACCCTAAACCTACCATCTTCTGCGATTTCTCCCACTCAAACCAGAAACCCTTCTCTCCTATGAGTTTATCTGCCAGATAGACCTTTGACTTTGATACCAGTTGTTAGAAAATTATATATTACAGAGAAATGGAACACAAATTATTGCAGAAATATAAACACAAAAAATGCATAAAACAAGAGAGAGAGAAAGATATATGTGGTTCATCCAATTTGACTATGTCCATGGAGAAACAGCCAGCCCTTCATTTTATATTATCCAGCAAAATGAAGATATAAAACCTACAACAGATCCACTGTAATTTCTTCTTCCTTCTCACATAGTGTCCTCTCTCTTTCTCACTAAGAATACACATATACATCACCGCAATACAATTCCATCATATATAGTGAAGGATTGTCTTCTAGAGTAAAAAACCCTAAATTAAACATAACTTCTACCATCAGATCATCCACCTAATGAACAACACAAATTGACTATGAAATTACAACATTTTATAAGGCAATTTTACATCTATTTTTAGCTTCGGGGGCACTTCCCCCAAACCATCGCCTGGGATGGGGGGCGGGGGGGCTCTAAAAATCATCATCACTCCCTTGGCAGAAAAAATATGGGTAGCATTTCCCCCCCATTATGAACTATGGTCCAATGCGGTGATACCTCTGAATAAAGAAGATAATCAGGCTCCACACCAAACATCTCCAACACTTCATCTCACTATTATTTCCCTCCTAAGCCCTTCAGCTAACTTCCCGTAGCAAACCAGGACATCCTGTAGCTATTTCTTGTAGTAGCTATAGGATCTCCTTTAGCAGCCCCTTTGACCCTTTTTTGACCCAATATGGTAGTATAAGAGTAGGTTAGGCCCTCATATTGGATTCCATGCCTGTCAGTGCCACCTGAGATCATCTCTCCCATGCCTCATCTCTCTCCACAATAAAAAAGATAACATAGCATTTACATTTTTTACTTTCGCAATTAAAAGATTCTTTTTCTGCAAATTTAAAATGATATAGTTAGTGCATGTATGTATGAGTCATATAATACTAGAAAAACTTTCTATTTCTAAATATTCCTAATAGTTAGATGATAAATTACAAGGTTAGCATAGTTCTTTTCTGCAAGTAATTTGTGTCATTGCCTAGCTTGATGATTTATGGAATTTCATAGCATTTACCATTCAATAACATTCATTTCCTAATTAAAAAACAATTTACTTTCTTGCATTAGAACTAGCTTTACATTCATAACCAGTAGTAGGACTCCTTCTAGTCTGTAGAAGATCGGTATGGAACCCTAGTGGTCTAGGGCCCCAATTGAGAAGTGTCATGAGTCGAATGTTGCATCTACCATGTATATAGCACTATCACCTCCACATTTTTACAAAACCCCAAGTTGATAAAGTAAAATTGGTAGCCCTAAGAGTTGCAACAGCCTTGCTACAATACTAAGGTTCATAAATTTTTTGTGTCATTGATGGGGACATGTCTATGTTGATGTAATTTCTATTTTTTTTCTAATTTGCATTTAGTAAATAGTTGCAATTTCCTCTTTCTTTATGTTTTCCAAGTGATTCTGAAAAAGACCTAAGACAAATGTATTTCATGCCGCATAGGAGTAGAGACAATTTAGGGAAAAAATTTCCAAATACCCCCACACCATTAGATAATCAACCTTCCCTCTTCTTCAATGGCTATCATCTTCCTTCTCTGACTCCAAGGGAGTTAGAGGACCCATTAGGTGAGCAACCAAATATCTTTGAAGAACCTATTAGGGAAGAAGAAGAAGAAACCATTCCACACATTTACAACATGGATGAAAACATAAATGAAGGTGTTTTTCCCATTAGAGAGACTAATGGAGATTCTAGGATGAAAAATATAAGTCCCTCTACCCTTCATCACTTCAATGGTTTAACCTCAAAGGACCCTGATACCTTTTTGTTTGTCTTCGTTGTCATCTGCAGAATGTATGATTATACCTTTGATGACCAAGAGTTGAAGTTGTTCCCATCCACCCTTAAGGATGTAGCCTTGCACTAGTTCATGGGTTTACATGGGAACAACATCACTACGTAGGCTCAAATGTAGCAATCCTTCAATGACAAGTATACGGACTGTTGTAGGTTAGGGAACGATTTAGGGGATAATATTTGCAAGTGGGCTAATTTGCCACATTGTTTCTAAAAAAATATTTGTTAATTTCCATTTTTTCTAAAAATTACTCGCCTAAATTTTATAGTATATAATTGTTTTACCTTAAAAATCACCAAAATGTTATATAGAGATTTTATAAAATTATTAAAAAATTGAACACTTTTACAAAAACATTTCCAAACATTTTACAAATTGCATATTATGCACTAGCGAGATTCACCAAGGTTTCTAAACTTTAAAATAAATTTCCATCCTTAAAATTTTCGTTGTTGTAGGTCAAAGGACACCAAAGAGGAAATCTTCATAATGACCTTGGGACATGACCAATCCCTAGAGTATTATGAGGAAATGTCCCAACTCAACTACAAAAGGGCTAGATGCACCCTTGATCATGAGTCACTCAAGTTAGTCCTTCTTAGATGGATATGAGAAGATATCCTAGAAAACCTAAACACTTTGTTTGGAGGGGACATCTATCAACTATCTTATGATGATATCAAGACATTTTCCAAAAATAATTCTAGGGTTGCTAGAAAGAAGCGTAGGGTCAGTCAATCTTTGGCCAATTCCTATTCCTCCAACACATCTACGAAGAGTGAAATCGAAAACGTGTTGGAATAGTTTAAAAGTGAAATGCTACATACCCTTTCTTTGCAAATGGATGCCATGTAGATCAAGAGGAAGCAGGAGGAAGAAGAGAGAGCCTTAGCTGTCATTTTCCCTAGATGCACTAGAAGGAACCCCATAAATGGATTTCCATTGAATGTTATAGAGGTTTGCTCAGTTTGTGAGGAAAACAACTCCACAAATAAGTGACCTTCTCTACCTGGATTGAAAGTTGTATATCAAGGAACTGAAGGTGGGACTAAACAACTCTATTATATCAACCAAAGGAGCCTCAAGGACCTTGACCATACTATTAGGGCATGTAATGGGAATCCTACTCCTACTACAAACCCAATCATAATGCATCCCTTCCCTCTTGGTGTTCTCATGCTCATCCTTCATGGTACGCACCTTATCCTTGCTCTTATTCACCTCAATACCCTTCCCGACTTCCCAATTAGTCATTTCAGACATATTATGCACTAAATCCTCAATGGAATGCCCCATTGCAAGATTGGAGGCCTCCATTCAACCAACCTCCAGCTTTGCTACCTCAACCTCAATCTCAACCATAACTCCTTCATCTTGCTCCACCTAAGCAAACTGAGATGTCTGGTCAACCAAATCTGAGCTTGAACAAAAAATAGGCACAATAGGTCTATAGTGGAGAGACATCCTACCATACCTACATTATGGATATTCAAGAGATCAACCTCAGTTCTGGAAGAGTTCTTCTAGATAACCAACATCCATCTCCACCTCAGGAGATTGAAGAGGAAAATAAAGAGAGTGTTCCTAAAGCCAACCAACTTCCTTTTCTAGAAGGACTGATCCACCCTAGTAAAGACACCACATAAGAGACTGAAGTTCTGGGAGAATTGAAAAACTTATGTGTTGAAATGCCACTCATCCAAGCTATCAATGATGTCCCCAACTACAAAAAGTTAATCAAGGAGAAATGCTTCAAACATCGTGTGAGGACAAAGAAATACACCCCTACCATTAATGTCATTGGATAGTTGTGTGAGTTAATGCTAGGGAGAGTAATTTTCCCAAAGTATCTATATTGTAGAAGTCCTATGGTAGATGGTGCACATTAATGGAATCATTGTTCCCCACACCCTAATTTATATTGGGGCTACCATCAATGTGATGACTAAGGAGACCATGATAAAATTGAATCTCTAAGGGTCCTTAAGAAAAAGCATAATAGTATTGGAACTTGTAGACAGATCCATAGTAGATCCTAACGGATTTGTTGGGGATGTGATGGTCTCTATTAATAACTGGGAGTACCCTGCTAACTTCCTAGTTCTCCAGTGCATGACCAAATTCAATGGTTATCCTCTCAACCTTGGAAGGCCAAGGCTAACCATTGCTGATGCTTACATAAGTTGCATATATGGGAACATGACCATTAAGAATGGGCATTTTCCCAAAAAGTTGGCCTTGAACCTTCCTACTGAACCATCCCTTGAGCATGAATTACCGCTATGGTTGGAAGAGGAGGAGGAAGATGAAGTATACCATACCACAACCCACCCAATCTGTACCCTAGATGTTATTATAGGAGGGGGAAACCTAATGAAGATGATCTCATTGATTAAATCCTCCACAATCATCCCTCCAACACCATGCCTCTTAATGAGCAAGTGAAGAAATCTTAGGATAACCCTTTGACTTATTCATGTCTAATTGACTCAAGTCCTGGTCATGTCAAAATGGTAAAATTTGGTCCATCTAAAACATTCAAAATCAACCCCTCTCTCATCCCATCAGGAAGAGAGGTTATGCGACATCATAAAAGAGAACTTGGATGCGTTTTCCTTGAGCTATAAAGAAATGAAGGGAGTGCACGCTTTGATGTGTGATCACCACATATACATCAAGGAAGGTTGTAAACTAGTGCACCAACCTCAGAGGAGAATGAAACTATCCATAAAAGACATAGTCAAGGAAGAACTGTAGAAGTTGTTGGATACACGGTTCATTTACCATATCTTATATAGTGAGTGGGTGTCTCCTCTAGTTCTAGTCCCAAAGAAGACTGGAAAATGGAGGATTTGTGTGGATTACAAAGAGTTAAATAGAGCCGCTAAAAGACGCCATTTCCCTTTACCTTTAATTGATAAAGTCTTGGATGACCTTGTAGGAAAGAAGATATTCTCTTTCATGAATGCATTCAGTGGTTATAATTAGATCCAGAGGACCAAGATAAAACCACTTTCACTTGTCCTTATGGTACCTTTTCTTATAGGTCCTTCATTTTGGATTATGTAATTCCCTTTCCACTTTTTAACGGGCAGTTCTAAGAATATTTGTTGAGTTAGTCCATGACTCTGTAGAAATCTATATGGATTATTTCACTCCCTATCGGTGTGATTTCCTCAAGGTTCTCTCTAGCTTGGGGAAAGTATTAAATAATTTCATTGAAATGAACATATGACTTAGTCCTGAGAAGTGTGAATTCTTGATGAATGTAGGGATTGTTTTGGGTCACTCAATATCCCAAGAAGGACTAAAAGTGGACCTAAATAAAATTCATCATAAAAAGGGTCCATAGTCCTCAAAAACAGATGGATGTCAGGAGTTTCTTGGGCCTAGCTAGAGATTTATCAAATAATTCAGAAAAGTAGTCTGACCATTGTTTGGACTACTGGCCAAAGACTTTGAATTTTATTGGTCAAAAAGTTGCCAAGAGGCCCTAGAAATATCAAAGGATGAGTTTACTACTGAGCAGATACTCAGAGGCCCAAATTGGGCTCTTCCTTTCCACATCCATGCTTATGCATATGAAAAAGCTATAGAAGAATCTCTAGGCCAGATAAATAACAAGTTTCCTTATGCCATTTACTTCATTAGCATAAATTTGTCCAAGGCTAAATTAAACTATATTGTGATTGAAAAGTAACTCCTAGCTATTGTCCGTTCCTTGAATAAATTTAGATACTACATCATTGGTTATCAAACCTTTGTGCATAGAAACCATGCTACTATGAAATAATTTATGAACAAGCCTCATGTGAATACTAGAATTATTATATGGTTCTTTTATTACAAAAATTTGCTATAACTATCATTGATAAGCTAGGTAGAGAAGATGCAGTTGCATATTTTTTGTATAGACTTACTTTGCTTGCAAGTGAGGAAGGAATGGTTGATGATTAGCTGCCAAATGAGCATTTATTTTCTATTTCAGTTCTATCCCCATGGTTTTGTGACATAGACAACTACCTATTTTTTGCATAGTTCCCTCCAAATTTGTCATCCAAGGAAAAGAGAAAAATTGTAAGGAAGAGCGCCCAATTCACTTGGATAGGGGCCAATCTCTTCAAGTTAGGTGCTGATAAAAATTTGAGGAGATGTATTAGGGAGGGGCATTATTTGACATCCTTCTATCTTGTCATGATGGGCCTTGTGGAGGTCACTTTGCAACCAAGAGGATAGCCTTCAAGGTACTGCAATTTAGCTACTAATGGCCCACTCTCCACCAAGATGAAGGAAGATACACCATTCAATGTGATTAGTGCTAGAGAATAGGGAGACCTGATGCTAAGGATAAAATTCCCTTGCATCCTCAGCTAACTATAGAGCCATTTGACAAGTGGGGCATGGATTTCATTAGGCCCATTGATCCACCATCAGGGCACAAAAATTACATAATTGTATGCATTGATTATTTCACAGATTGGACTCAAATCAAGGCTATAGAGGTAGCAACAAAAGATAAAATTGTTGAGTTCTTAACGGAAAATGTATTTTACAAGTTTGGGTACCCTAGAGAACTAGCCACCGATCAGGGAGCTTAATTCACATCACATATAATTGAGAATTTTTGGAGGCAACATTAGATAAAAAATAGCAATTCAACTCCCTATCATCCTCATGCAAATGGACAAGTACAGGTCACTAACAGAGCATTGGAAGGAATCCTAACTAAGGTTGTGAGAAGTAGCATAAAATATTGGGTTTAAATACTAGTGGAGGCCACTTGGGCCGATAATATAACCTAGAAGACAACCACTAGCTTCACTCCTTATGACTTGGTCAATTGGAAGAAGGATCTTCTCTCCATTTAGTTTGAGTACAAAACTTTGAGAATGTCAGAATAGTTGGATTTGGATGTTACAAAGGCACAGGAGGAGAGGCTACTCTAGCTCAACGGTTTGGATGAATTCAAGATGCAAGCCCTCCTATGCACTGAAGTTATTCAAGTATAGAGGAAGGTTTGGCATGACAAGAAAATTAAGGAAATAGTTTTTCAAGAAGGGGATTGGACTTTGCTATATGAATCCAGGATCAAGGACTTTAAAGGCAAATCGATGACCAGGTGGCTAGGCCCATATCTGATAGAGAAGTTCCATGACAATGGGGTTGTTCAAATGAGGGCCATTGATCAAGAAGGTATTCCCTTGTGTGTCAATGGATACATATTGAAATCCTATAAAATAAATATTTCTAGGGAACAGTTCATCAATACCATTAGTAAGGAGGTAAATGTGATTGGAAGTGTCTTAGATTCCAAGTCACACAATTCTTGAAGACTATTTTTATTTTTGTGAAAGAAAAAAAAATACAATTAGCGGCCTAGATGAAAACATCTATGAGGCATTTGCGGCCAATTCTTGGGTTGAAAAACTCCTTGAGGTAGCCCAAGAGTCAAAAAACAAAAATAAAATGATCCCTAGGTGAAAACCTCCTTTGAGGCACCTAGGGTAGGTAGACAGGCTGAAAACCTCTTTTAGGGTGACCTGTGTGTCTTTAAGAAAAAAAAGAGAAAAAAAAATATAAATACCATGGCAGAGACCTTAAACCTACCCACTAATAAATTATGTGTTTTTGCAGGTGTTATCACTCAGGTTGTTCCCTACTTCCTGTAGGGAATATGGCCGAGGTAACCACTAACCAGTCTTTTAGCTGCAAGTCCTAGCCTACCTGCAACCAGAGAGGGCTCTCTCTTTGTAATTTAGCTTTGTTTTGAAGTGTTTTAGGCTAGTTATGATGAACAGGGTTTGGTTTTAAGTTTGTTGGATGGTGATCTCAGACAAAACTGGGATGCAAGTATATAACTATTTTTTCCATTGGGCAATGGAGTCACTGAAAGTGTAATCTTTGGAAGAGTTTCTTGGTGAAAAAGTAGTGCTACAGAGTAGGATAGGCAGGCTAGAAACAATTTTCAAATCTGGAAATGATGGAATGATGTCAGGGAATGAAAGGAAATCAAGAATCTTTCATTATACTGGCAGAGGGAAAATGTATGAATATTGTGTAGAGCAATTAGGGATTCCTAAACAGTATTCAAAATGAGAGAACTAGTGTAAACATGAGCAGTTAAGAATTCATATTCATGACTAATCCTGAAGAAAACATAATTAATAGCAGAGATTGAACATAAGGTGCATTCAAACAAATCCTATGTTATTCTTCTTCTCTGTTATCAAGATCATGAAACATAGATGAGATTTACGAAAATAGAGAACATAAAACACAATTTAGTATAACTTATTGTTCCATAGCATGACACAGGAATTCTGTAGCAAGTCCCAGAACATCCAATCCACCTTTAGATCATTTAGACACAGTGAACTTCAACGGCCATCAGGGGTAATTTTAGGGGCGAATAATCGCCCAAAGGCGAAATTTAAGGCTTTTTATATTTTAATGAGGCGAATTTTTAATTAAAATAATAAAAACTTTTTTATATAATTAGCCCTCATTTTATTTAAAAATTAATTTATTTTTTTATTTTCACCCAGGGCGGATATGCTAACCGAATCAGATTTTCTTAAAATCACCCCATTTTGATATTTGCTCTTGGTTTGGGAGATCAAAATCGCCATTTCTGATTTACGGTTTGGTTTTTCTGGTTTGGTAGTGAAATTGTGAGGATCGATTTGGTCTTGGAAGGTTAAATTTGTTTTGAAATGGAGGGCAGAGCTTAATTTTTTCCAAATGGAGGGCGGCTCCCTATTTTCATGGATTCAGCCCACTGTTTTCATGAATTCCAGATTCATGGTGTATATGGCTCCGGGCTCCCTGTTTTCATGAATTCATCATGTATAAAATTGTTTTGAAATAGGATTTTTGATCATAGTTCACAAATCTTAATTTTCTATTTAGCAACAGTAGTTTCAGTGCGATATTCTTGCATTTTCAATCCACTTATTCTTCTCTTGTTTTGGTATCCATGGTTTCTTGGATTTGAATGGCTCATGCCACTGCAGTAGCAACAACAGTCGATACTTGACAGAATTGTTGGTTGAGTGTGAGAAATTAAGCCCCTTTATGCGGGTCCTGCCCATCTGTAGCCAGCCTTTTAATCAGGGTAAGTTGTCTTCATATTTCTTGTTTTTCTTCAAGTTTGAAGTACAGGAGAAGATAGTTCAAATTATCAGTTGTTCTGGAAGGCCAAATTAGGTGGATTCATGCCTCCTGCAGTTGGAATAGGGGTGTTCCGTTGGTTTGGAAGCACATATAAGTTATACCCCAAGATGCACACGCGTTCACATATAGCACTGTTTGACCGGCGTTCGACAGAGCTTTGCACTGGCAAATAGAAGAGGTGCATGGGCGTTCAGATAGATACAACATTCACCAGCGTTCAATAACCCAAACTTGTCACATATTCTTACTTATACCATTATACCACTATCTGATCTTGTTACGCTGGCCGTGGTTGCAAGAGACCATGAATTTTTTTTAATGGTTGGATATCAAATTTTGTTAAAGATTCTCTCCATCTGACTGTTACCCCACAAGCAAAAGAGAATAACTAAAGTTGAAGAAACATGTAGAAGTATCATTATGCTGATTTGGATTTCATCTTTTGGAAAGAAGATTTGGCTTCAAAATTAAGATTTGGGCCATTGCTATGTTAACTGGTAAAGATACTTGTATCCATAGTTACCAGACTCAGCTGAGTTAACTTGGCTAATATGACTCTGCTGGGATCTAAATATGAGCAGATCAGAAAGAGTCGAAGCTTAACTTGGTCAGAACTCAGGGTCTAACTCAGACTCAAACAAAACTTGAGAGTTATCTCAGGATCTAACTTGGGCTTGGGCAAGAATCAGGGAAAACTCGACAACTAGAAAATAAAGTTTTGTCCAATTTCTTTTCTTTTGCCCAACTTTCCTGAATTAAGTCTTAAGTCTTGCCTGATTTTAAGTCAAACCTTGTTTCTTTCTCCATGCTGAGTTGCACATAATGCTTTATAGAAACAGTTTCCTTAATGCTATTTTATAGAGACATATAATTGAGTTCAGGATCAACTGATGCTTCCTTCACTTTGTTTAATGAGGTTGTTTGTATTTCCAGAATCTTTTTTGTACAGAATCTCTTTTAGGAAGTAGCTATTCCCTGTATATGAAGTTATGCATTAATTCTCTGTTCTCAGTTCCGTTTTGTTATGGATAAAAGATGTAGTTAGCATGCTATGCCAATTTTAGTCATAGAGATTAATAATGAAAATCCAAATACAGCATAGAGAAGATTAGGTTGACAGTGGATGGTTGATTGGCTCTGAAGATACTATAATTATATTTTCCTTTCCCGTGATCACTTTGTTGGTTGATTTTTTGGTATTTTTCACTTGTTCATGCTTTAGTCCTATGTTTCAAGCTTTGGAATACAATTTCCTTCATTCCATTATTGCTCAAGTTCATCGGCTTTATTGCATCTAAGCTTCACTCACTTACACACAAACATAGGAAATGCATAGCAATTCGTTTCATTCAGAAACAGAACTAGAATAAAGAACAAAGGAAGAAAACATCTTTATTTATCAAAACTATGCTGATTATTATTGCTAAGGCTTAATACCATGAAGAATGACTGGTGAATAGGACTACAACAAAAGCATGGAAAGCAAAATTTGGTAATTTTACTTCCATGAGGAATGACTTATGCATAAAACAAAATTTGGTCGTTCTCATTATTTACTACCTACAATCGTAGTATTCCCTTTCTCCCCATCTTGATGCTATGTTTAATGGAATTTGATATTGTTTTTATGTTGAGCTTGAACAACACCATAGGTTTACTGATTCATATTGGAAAAAAGTATGAAAGGTATACCCAAAATTATGCTAGCAAATCTAGGTCCAACATGTATGGTGTTCTGGGATATAAAAGTGAACACGAATTCATTCTTTTATTTTTTAAACAAGAAAAAATTATGTTTATATTACGAAAGATAGTTTACATACTGTGAAGTCTTGTTTAGAGGCAATACATACTTAGAGTGACACTTAGATACATAAACAGTTGCATTGAAACTGACTTACTGAGACAGTCATCCTTATAGTTTGTAATTTCTCAATACTGCTTTGTCGTGATTGACAAAACTATTCGCCACTTGTTAATATGTCGAAGTATGTCTTTGTCTGCCTTACAGGAACCCCCAACAGGGTATCCTCCAGAGGAGTGTCATTTGGAGTAGAGTAAGAAGTGCTTGAATCAAAGCCTTCGCTCCACTATGATGGGAGGTACTTCCTTCAAAGTTGACCGTAGATTCCAGCATATTGGGATAAGAAAACACAGTTATTCGATGGAACTTATCGGTTGCCTAATCTCTGTACAGAGGCATCTTGAAGCTGGGATTTGGTCTGTTGAAGTTGAGAGCCTTCTGAAGCTGGGATTTGGTCTCTTGAAGTTGAGAACCTTTTGAAGCTGGGATTTGGTCTTGTGAAGTTGCTTTGTAGGGAGTGAGAACTTCAATAGTTCTTGGTCTCACTTGCAAGGAATTAATGTTGGAAACCAATCCTTCACAGAGAGTTGAGAACATAGGAAGCACGGAGAGAAGGAAAGCATTCCCAATATAACTTGCTAGCTGAGTCATAATGTTATATGTTGAAGCAAAGATACCACAGCTCCTCCTTTCTTCCATACAAAGATCTTAGTCCTGATAACATTAAGCTTTCCTTGTTTTTTTTGTGTTTCATTTTCATGGAAAATTCGGACATGTTTATATTTTTTTCCAACACAATGTGCTTTCCCTCCCAAACATGGAATTTCCTTAGAGAGTCTCTAAATCTGTTTATGTTTCTTTCTATCTCGACATTCAAAGAACTTGAAATTCCCATTTATGGAGCTACTACTACTTGTCAGTCTCTAAGTACTGTTAGATCTTTTGAGGTGTTCTTTTGTAAGTTTCAATCTAAGTATTCCTTTTGAGTGATGCCAAGGATTCTACGTAGTTTTTGGTTGGTACTCAAATGTCCCAAGTTAAATTTTCAAATACTCTTCCTTTTGGTGTTAAGATTATCCATGCCTTGAATGAATGGCTTGGATCTCCCTCTGATGTTCATCAAAGGGAATTTGTTAAAATCTTTGCATCCAATCATTAATATAATCACATTTGTAGGAGGTTACTTAAATGGGATTACATTCATGTACTTTCTTTGGTGCTGGTTTCCCTCCCTTTCTCTTCCCAATTTGCCAAATCATAAGTATTCTTCCAACCTTTTTCTTATTGGCTTAATTCACTCTGCCTAATTTTTGAATTTTTCTAATCAAGTTGGCATTGATTCTTTAGACGTATTTGGAATATACCTATTTTTCATTGAATATCTTGTCGTTTTGATCAGCAGTATCTTCTAAGAGAGAAATATTCCAAATTACCTTTATAATTGGCTTGTTTTTGAATCCTTCAAGCAATAAAAGAAACCAGTTACTGAACAATTGTTCTTTAGAAGATGTTGTAATAGAGGAGGGGAGACTCATTTCTGTAACCAAAGAACGCAGGAAAAGAGGTTTCACTATTTACAATACAATAGTCACATCTTGAAGGATCATTAGTTCCTTGTTTCACCAGGTTCTCCCCTGCTAAAAGTGTCTCATTTGGCCAGACATTAAAAGTCAAGTTTGGAGATGGAATAGCTCAATTTGATTTTGTTTAATTTGATTTCTAGAGAGAGGAAGGATCCGCTCCTTCCAAGAAGTTTGAGGTATCCTTCTTTAACAATGTATTTTCTTGATTGGGTGCCCTGTTTTACTTATTCCTTTCTTATTGGAGCTTTCCCATCCAAGACTTGGATCGAAGTTTGAGGTATCCTTATTTAACAATCTATTTTCTTGATTGGGTGCCCTGTCTTACTTATTCCTTTCTTATTGGAGCTTTCCCATCCAGGACTTGGGTCAGAAAGGTCCAAAGGGTGTTCAAAGTATTAAGAAGGGAAATGGGATAGATCCACTTCGTTTAAAGGGGAAGACTGTCAATTAGCCCAGGAGGAGATATGTGCCAAAAATGAAGGATTGTTAACTTTAGACCATATTCCAAATGGAGAGAAATCCAGATCTAATACTTGAAGGGTTTCCAAGGACATGGTTTTCCAAATCTTTCTACAAGAGCCATCCTTTGGCTGTAAAGTTAGATAGTTGTATATTTATAATTTATTTCAAGCTCATGGCCTAGCGAGACACTAAAATGACATATGAGACCCACTTGTTTGTGAGACAAAAAACCCTGTCCACATAACATTTGCATTAATTAATTTACAATAGTGTATTTCTAGACTAACTTTGATTGTGCCATTTTCATTTGCATTAATTGATTTACAATAGTTTATTTCTAGACTAACCTTGTCCACATACCATAGCTTTCTAGAATAACTCCTATTGTACTTGTATTTATGTTTGCTAATGGTGTCCCATGCAAATCTCCTTTTACATTTTAGTAAAAAGAATGTTCACATATTTGTGTGGAGATGATGCTAGGTACCAATTCTGACTTCTTAATGAAAGGGATTTTTGCATACTTCCGAAATGCTTCCAACACATTACATTATCATGCAAAGTTTTTGTTTATGGTTGACGAGTATTCATGCAATGCATTTCCATTTTAAAAAACAACAAAATAGAACTCACAAAACCTTCATTGAATTCACATGCATATGATGGGCGTAGAGTCGTCACATGTATTTCATAACATATAGTTTGAGTAGGATGTACTAATTATAAGTAGTGTCTTTTATCTTTTAATCCAAACGATAAAGTTTCATAATGTAAGGACATGTCAACCTTGGAATTACTTGCTGCCATTATAACACCAATAGTATATCCAACAATGCAAAAACTGGATATACCAATAATTTATGACTTAGCAAGGGTTGAGATGTCCTTTGTAGTGAGGGTGCCTAACCTTCTAGCCTTATCACAACAGGAAAAACATGCCCCTTGGAATTGAACCTGGGTGGATAGGAGAACAAACTATGCTCCCAACCACTTGAGCTACTAAGACGGGACAATAACCTTTGTGGTTATTGATTGGCACGGATGGACATGAAAAAAGGTTGATAGCTAAAAATAGTTAGTTTATAGGTACCCTTGTTGATGGAAATTGCACCATGGACATGTCTATTGGCCTTTGTCAAACTTGGAATGTTGCAAATTTGTGTAGCTCCCATTAGTTAGGCCTACTAAGAGAAGCTCGGAAGGGAACTTGGCGATTTGCAAGTATGATGCACGATGAACAAGATTGGCATAAAGAACTTGATTAGCTTTTATAAACTTGTGATCCTAGGATACATGTGGATTCCAAGAGTTGGTCATTTGCAATTTTAGGGTTGCAATGGATGTGTAGAAGTGCCCTAAGGTGTAAGCATCCAAGAGTACAATTGTACAATGCACTAATTGGGTTCACATTCATGTGGCACACATTCGTTGGATGAACTTCTTATGCGCACCATTGATAAGCACAAATGGGTGAGATGGGCACATTTGTTGGGTGTGTGGCACCTCGGGCCCAACGTGATAAAGATGTTTGATAGTTGATGGAACAAGAATGAAGTGGGCAAAGGCACCATTGGCCACACATTCGTCAAGCACACATCAATTGGACACACTTGTTGGGTGTACCTTTGTTGGTTGTGCTTGGGCACCTTCAACACGACACCATTGGATGTCAGATAGTGGATGGACAAGAAGGGGTAGAGACTAATAGGCACACATATGTTAGACATGCTTACTGGGTGCACCCTTAGGCGCTATTGGCCACACATTTGTCAGTCACACATCAACTGGACACACTTGTTGGGTGTACCTTCTGCACAACACCATTGGATGTCAGAAAGTGGATGGACAAGAAGGGGTAGAGACTAATAGGCACACATATGTTAGACATGCTTACTGGGTGCACCCTTGCCATGTGTGCTTGGGTGCCTTGGGCACACTTGTTAGGTGTGTTGTGCCTTAAGCACAACACCATTAGATGTTGGACAATTTGAGATCAAGTAATGAAGGGGGTTAAATGCATCATTGATAATAGAAGTTGGTGATGTGAACACTTGAGTCCACTTAAGCATAGAGAGGTTTGTAATATGCCAAAGAAGGATGCAAGTGTGAGACAAATCTTGTATATGTAGTGGGCACCTCAAAGTTGCTAAGGCATCATCCATTGATCATTCACCAAGAGTGTAAATGAGCTCGATTATCATGCTAAGTTCAGGGTTGGCATGGTAGGGTGAAATTGCACTCACTGATCATAGTTGAGAACATTCCTGAGATAACTTTATTTGACACTCCAGACTATAAAATTTCTGAGAATGCTGCAAAAAGAAAAACCTCTTGAGGAAATATCTTTAGCAAGAAGCCAAGCAGAATTTAAATATTTTTCTTAACCAAACCATATAAGATTTTGTTGTTATCACTAAGAAACTTGGCCAGCTTTACCCTTGACTAGTATATCATAAAGGAGATCCTTCAATGACAAAGGTTTGCTTTGATCATAAAAAGCAAAATGCAGGTTTTGATAATTCTGGATCTGTGTTATTTTCTAAGGTTCAATGTTCACCATTTTGCCCAAAACGGCAACTGGACATGCTTAAACCTTCCTCACTCCTCAAAATAGTTCTGCTTACACTGTTTGATTTATAAAACAGAGAATGCCAAGCCAACTGAGCAATGGCATGAATGACATTTTTAAGGGTTCATATAAAGTATGCTCAACTGTATTGAATGTTGCTTTATTTTGCTGCCAAGTTTATCCACGGTGATTGTCTTTATATACAACACTGGAGCTGCTCATAGTATGCATAATATTTGACTAGACCATGTCAGGCATTGCAAAATTTTTCTTTTCTCTTAATTTTACCCATGGTTGAATCTCTGCTTCCACTTATTCTGTTATGTTGTTTCAATGTTATACAAATGAATTATTATATTTTATGTCTTAAAATTTAATAGTTTCCCATTATCATTGTTAAATAATTTTTGTGAAATTCCATTTTGCTTCAAAATTCAATTTCTGATATATGTTCTTTCAATGTTGACTCAACAATTCTTTTGCAAATTACAATTCTATTTTCTATGAACAAGTGAGTTTATATGAAGCATATCTCAACGCTTGAAAACTCTTGATGCAGGTTTGTAGATCGATTTGAAACTTTACTTGTGGAACATTTAGTGAGATGTCAAAAGATAATCATGGGAAGAAACCATTAAGGAAAACAGATGTATTATCATACTTTCAAAAGGCTCCATTTAAAAATACACATTCTCTTCATCATTCAAGCTCCTTTGAACAATCTGTTACTGAGAGAGAGGTTAACTCTTGTGGAAATGCATTTGATATCCATACGATGGATGAAGAAATAGGTTCCTCAAGTGGTCAGGGTGAGATAAATGCAGTTTCAACAGAAATTGGTGATGAAAATGTTAAAGATTTTTCCTTGGAAAGTGACACAATCCATTCGCGGAAAAGGAAAAGAGGCCAGTGGGCCATAGGGAGACAATTCCAAGAAAATTGGGTCTCAAGTTTTCCATTTATTGAAGAAATACATCCTACAAATGAGAAAGATGTTTTCCGACAAGTTAGATGTATTACGTGTAGTTGGAAAACTCAAAAGGAAGTGAAATTTCAAATGAAGCTAGATACGGTACAAAAGCATGCAAGAAAGGTGTATGAAAAGAAAATTGTAAATGGTAAAGAGAAATATATTGTTAGATGGAAATCTTTTGAGGAATGTCGACATGTTGAATATGCAGAAGAATATAAAAAATATTTATTATGTATGAGGAAACTTGAGGCAGACAGAGGAACCATCATATCTCTATTTGAAAAGACGATGGAAAGAAATTTGTTATCCAAGACGATACAATTGAGCATTGTATTTCACATCTTATCTAAAGGTCGTCATATGACAGATTATCCAGATCACATGAAATTACTATCTTTTCTTCAAGTTCCAAACTTGCCATCTTCTCATTGGTCTATAACTAGTGGTTGGGGATGGGCAGGATATCTAGCTCAAGTAGAAAAGGATGATTTGAAAGAGAAGATTGCAAATGCTATGTTTTTGGCATTGTCTTTAGATGAGGTTACGGCTATAGCTAATACTTCATGGATTTGCATGAGAATTCATATGGTTAATGACCATATTAGACATTCCTATCTACTTGGGATTAATAAGATGAGAGAGACTTCTACAGCTGAAAAGATTTATGAACTTGTTCTTAATGGATTGAAGGAAAGTGGTATGGATGAATTAATGATTGCCAAAAAGTTGGTATGTATTGGATCAGATGGAGCAGCGGTAATGCAAGGACAAAGGAATGGCCTTTGTGTTAGGCTAAAACTATCAGCTTCATCATATATGCTTAGTATTCATTGTATGGCTCATAGGATGAATCTTTCATTTAAAATAGTAAGCAAGTTTCCATCAGTTTCAAAAGTTGAAGATCTTGTACGTGAGACTCATGCATACTTTTCTCATAGTCCCAAACGATATTTAGAGTTTCAACAATTTGCAGATGGTATTACAGATGGAAAAAAAATACTGAAAGATGTTGATACAAGATGGATCTCATTAAATGGACCAGCTCAAAGACTATTTAGTGAGTTCAAATCTTTGGTAGGGTTGATGTATGAAAATCGCTATAATGTAGACAAAGCTCAAGATCTTCTCTCTCAACTAACTAATATAGAGACATTATTGACATTGGCTGGAATTCTTCCTATGCTACATGAAATGAATGTCCTCATGAAAATGTTTCAGAATTGCACAATGTATACTGTGGAATACACAAATGCGAGAAAGTCAACATGTCTTGCATTGGATAATTTGTATATGATGCCAGACTCTTTTACTGGTCAAGAGTTTAAAAGTTGGAATGAGATCATCAATATAGAAAATACTGAAATTTTTTTGACCTTTGATGAAAAAGGGATGCTATGTATCGTAGTGCGTGGGTATATGGTTCCCTTTCATTATATTAGTAAGATAGGACGAATCACCAAAGATTGCCCCGTGTCAAGAGACCAATTTGATAATATTGTGATTTCAGTAAGACAAAATTTGATAGAAATTGCAAGATCACTATCATTAGAGATAAGAGAACGATTTCCTCGAGATGAATTGTTGGAGGCCATGTGTGTGGTATACCCTCAATATTGGAAGAATTGTCAATGTCCAAGAACTTTAAAAGTTGATTTTCAAAAAAGATTAAAATGTTTAGTAGACCATTTTTGAAAGAAAGTCTCGATACATGGAGAACAAATTGAAGTTATTTTAGATTCATCAAAATTGTATAAACAAGGTGGACGCTTTGCTGAAACAATGTGGAAGAAATATCCTTTTTTGGAGAATCCTAATGAAAATGGTTCTATAACAAGATTATGGACTACTTTAAGTTCCAACCAATACCTGCAAGAAAACATATCAGAATATTTCAAATTAGCAGATTTGTGTCAAACCATGATTTTGGGATTAGTGGAGGATGAGAGAATGTTTAGTGCATTATCATTCTTGAAGTCAAAGTTGAGGAACAAGCTTGATAAACATGTGGATACATGTTTAAGATTATATGTAACAAAGTATGGCATTGACAGTTTTCCATATGAAAGAGCGTTAACTCTTTGGCGATCAGATTGTGATAGAAGGGGAGAAAACAATATATCAAATCTATATAATGAACTTGATATAGAACATAATGTTTTGGAGGCTCATAATGACAGTTCATTTAGAGAAGATCATGTTCACAATTTAGAAAATTAGGACCAAGATGAGAACTGGGAAATTGAAATACCCTAGGACTCTTATTTTGGTATACATGTTCCATTGATCA
>APFE030062876.1:69447-97895 GCA_000404065.3 Pinus taeda
GGAGGATAACAATCATTCCACCTAACCAGTGGAGCTAGACCCAATTGACATTAGATGTGTTTGCAGTTAGACAAAGGTGTAGGAATTTTGGAAATGGGTTTTTTGGTGTTTTTGGATGCATCAATACTCATAGTGCTCAGGAGCATGAGTATTTCAAAGATCTAGGTTTTGTACCCTGACCCATATATTGGCTATGGGGATAAAAAGATTATTGCTCTGTTGTAGTGTAGCCTGCATCATCTCACTAGTGAATTTCTCTTTGGAGACTGGTAAAATAGATGGAAACCTGTATAAGTAACGTGATCAAGTATACCATGTTTAAAAAAAAATTATTTTGCCACATTTGCTAAGGATTTGCACCATTGGTGTAGCTGGATTGTGGTGGTTCTAGTTCTTCAAGACTATTGAACAAAACTTTATTTGGAAATTAAGTTGTTTATGATTGTCAAATATGACTGATGATTTGAAATTCTTTTCCATCTGTTGTTACTGACAGGGTATTTTATAGTATTGTGAAATATGGTTTTCTATGCTTTATAGCGCGAGTATTTACTTGTTATGTTGATGTGTAGAGGATATGATATTCAAGTGGTTTTTATGCTGGTTTTGATGATAACATCTCAATGGTGATGAACCCTTGCTTTGAATCATGCAAGGTTCTAATGGTGAACTGTGAAAGAGAATGCTTGTTTTGGATTCTAACCACGAATATTTTCTCAAAAGTCCAACCTATAGAAAAAGGTGAAATGTTATATATAAATGATGTTTGTTTCTGAGCAAGAAGTCTTGTTAAAATTTGCAATACGATACATACTAGTGACTGTTTTTGAAGCACGTTTTTTGATTGTGAGGCATAGTTTTTTTCCAGTTATATTTCAAAATTTAAACCTGCTTGTTCTTCATGGTTTTACAAAGGCTTTTAGTGACATTGTATCCTTTTTGAATTAATGCTAGGGGTGCCTTGTTGAGAATAAGGGTATATTCTATGATATTGATGTCTTTTCTTCAATGGATTTCATGCACCATATGTTTGCATTGATGATGAAGTAACTCTGTGATTATCTTGATCTAAACTGATAGCTCATTGTTGGTGTTGTTTGCTCATGGGTAGGACTGCATTTTTGAACTCTTTGGATTAATGATGGAGATGATCCCTGCTCATTGCTTCATGTGATCCTGTGCTTCTTCAGAAGAGGTTGGCTCAGTAGTTGATCATTTTTTTGCCACCTTAGATGTAGCATTCTCTTGTTTGTGCAAGAAATTATGCCTGAATTTAGGTTCTTACATTGTTTCATTGGTGATTGACATGTCTTCTTGCCAAAGTTTTTTTGGTTATGATCAAGTTTTGTGAAGTTTTAACAGCGTTGACCATCTTAGTTTCTTTGTGGTTAGGTGCATGTTCCAGGTCTTGAGACAACAGGAATTGATCTTCTCTCAGTGAGGACAAACATTATCTTTTTTCTTTGGAATATGATCAAAGGATGTCTGGTAACAATTTTTCTTAATGTTGACAACTTTGTTGTTTGTTTCTTTGTTTTTATGTCACCATGTTCCCTCCCAGAAAATGTTGTGCCTAGAGACCAGTAGATGCATCACTGCTCATAGTGCTCAAGAGCATGAGTATTTCAAAGATCTAGGTTTTGTACCCTGACCCGTATATTGGCTATGGGGATGAAAAGATTATTGCCCTGTTGTAGCGTAGCCTGCATCATCTGACTAGTGAATTTCTCTTTGGAGACTAGTAAAATAGATGGAAACCTATATAAGTAACGTGATCAAGTATACCATGTTTAAAAAAAAAATATTTTGCCACTTTTGCTAAGGATTTGCACCATTGGTGTAGTTGGATTGTGGTGGTTCTAGTTCTTCAAGACTATTGAACAAAACTTTATTTGGAAATTGCGTTGTTTACGATTGTCAAATATGACTGATCATTTGAAATTCTTTGCCATCTGTTGTTAGTAAACATCAATGTAACAAAGAATAGATCCAGGCAAAAACAAGAGAGCACTTACTTTTTAAATCATTCCATCTGCCCACATCACTTCAATATCCCCGTTTTTGAGACCTATAATATTCTCAATCGAGGATAAATATGATTCTTCGATATCCATACCTACTTTAGCCTTACACCTTCTTGAAGACCCTTGCTGGAAAATTTGCTCTGTAATTTTGGTCTCATTTACACATTTGGCTTCAGTTCAATTTCTTTATCATCACCAGACTGATCCTCAAAGGCCAGACCAGCCTTAGCTTTTTGTCTTTTTCTCAAAGATCTTTGTTCTGAAGATATCTCTGTTCTAATACAATACTCAGGTTTTGGCTCCATTTTACAATCTTTCTCAATGTTTGAATCATTTTCTGTTTTCATACAATTCTCAAGTGATGAGATGTTTTGACACACCTTATCATCAACTGATGATTCAACAACACCAGACACTTCTAGTAGCTCTGCAACAGATGCCAGTCGAATAACAATGTCCCCAATACAATAATTGTAATCTGGGTGCTCAATTAGCTCAATTGTAATCGCAGCGCTATGTTTTTATCTAAATTTAGTGACTGCAAAAAAATAGAATGGGTGTGGATGGTTTCTAAGGTTGAAAAGGAGATGTCAATATGGTGTAATAGATGGTTATCATCAAGGGGGGTAAGTTAGTGCTGGTGAAATCCCTACTTGAAGCCATCCCTGTGTACTGAGTGTTTTTTCCTATGGGCTGGGGACAAACAGAAAAAAGAATATTCCTCGGGTCTCATGGAAAAAAATTGTTGTTCCTAAAGAGCTGTGAGCATGGGACATTTAAAATCTCCATTGCTTGGAAAGAGCCCTGGCTGCGAAATATGTCTAGAGAATTATAGAAGGGAAGGGCTTATTGAGAAAGGTGGTGAGTTGGAAGTACATATAGCCTCTGTCTGCTGAGGATTGTATAAGATCTCCAAATAAATCCTACAATAAATCTTCAGTGATTTGGAAGGCGGCGGTGGTGGCCTTTCCGCTGATTGGAAGACAGTTGGTTTGAACTTTGGAAGGTTGGGGGTGGCAACAACACAAGGCAGGGGGATGATCCTTGGCTGCTTATAACCCATAATCCTTCTTTACATTCTCCCTTTGACATAAAATGCATGCTCCCATAGCCCAAACATGATAAGGCATTGATCTTGCCTTTCATCCACCACCTCAAAACATAGAATCCATTTTTTTTTCCTTTTTTGTTTTTGTTTCCATGCAATAACAATACTTATTTTTCCACACAGGAAATGCTTGATGTGCCATTGTTATGCATATCTAGAGCTTTCATTCCGGCAACAATGATTGCAATGCTTTATTATTTTGATCACAGCGTTGCATCCCAACTTGCCCAACAAAAGGAGTTCAACTTAAGAAAACCTTCTTCATACCATTATGACTTCTCTTAGGATTTTTGGTATGCAAATTACCTCAGTAAATATATATTATTTAGAACTATGTTGTAATTTTTGTCAGAGTTGATGTTTAGGTTCAACTGTCACTGGCTACCCTATTCTGGAAGAGCTCTTGCTCTCCTGAAGACATCTTGATCTAACTCTTCATTCTTTGTTTTCACCTCCATAAAAAATCTCTAGTGGATTCATAAATTTTTCTTTTATTGTGGCAGACTATTTTATGTGGTCTTGTTGGCATACCTCCTTCAAATGGTGTTATTCCTCAATCTCCCATGCACATGAAAAGCTTAGTTACCCTCAAACATCACGTACCAATATATTGGAATTATCAATTGCAACTTCTCAAGGCAAAGACACAATTCATACATTTTATAGACGAGTAACTTACAAGTACTTTTGTTACAGTTGGTGCTTAGCAAGTTAGTGACAATAGTTTGGAAATGTATGCAGAAAAATTCAACCTTAGGGCAATTATACAGAAACATGCAAGAAGCCTATGAGCAAATGCAGACCTCAATGGTTTATCAGCCTCCACCTGCCTTGGTAATGGTCTTATATTTGAGTTTGGGTGTTTCATTTTATCTAATTTTCCTCTCCCTTTATTTATTTGTCTTTTCATGTCCCAACCATTTATGTAGGCACTTAAGGAATTGAAAGAGACCACAATTCAGTTGGCCGCAAGTACTGGGAATATGGATGCGCTAGTTGATGAATCAATTTTTAATGTTGACAAGGACGTGGATGACCTACTTCCTGTTGAGGTGAAAGAACATCAATTGAGTAATTTGTTGCAATCTCTGATGGTGGTTGGCTGCCTTGCAGCAATGCCCATCATTAGAAAGATCCCAACTTCTGTGCTTTGGGGTTACTTTGCCTTCATGGCCATAGAGAGTTTTCCAGGAAATCAATTTTGGGAAAGGATATTGTTTCTTTTCACTGCTCCAAGCTGTAGATACAAGTATGAACTTTATTCAAACTATAATGTGATTGAATTTAATGCTTGTAATATAGTTTTCAAAGTTGATCAATGTTGAACTGATGGTTACAAAGAACTTTAGGAGTATCATGCTACATTTCTTGAAACTTCAAATGGTGCCTTTCATGACAATTGCCACTTTCACCATTTTCCAGACATGCTATTTGCTGGCATGTTTTGGTATCACATGGGTGCCTATAGATGGTGTTCTCTTCCCACTACTGATCATGTTGTAACTTGTTAGTCCCAGCGAGGTAGTATATCCTTCCCAAGTTTTTCAAAGGAGCACATCTTCAAGAATTGGATGCAGCAGAGTATGAAGAAGCCCTTGGAATGCCATGCAATATAACAGTGAGTGCAAGACACATATCAAACAAATTTTAAAAATATTACTCAATTCTATTTCATAAGCCATGCAGCATGAATAGTAATAAATTGAACTGTAACATATATTTATTGTAGGAAGCTGGAATTCAGGGGTTCGGACTAGGAAGCATGGGAATAGGTGCAAATGATGGTGAAGTTTTGGATGAGATGATTACACGAAGTTGTGGTGAGGTCAAACACACATATAGTCCACAGATAACTAGCTCGAGTGATTGCACAACAATTCATGGATTTGAGTCTGCATTAAGTCCCCAAATTGCAGACGCTAAACAAATATATAGCCCCCGTATAAGTGAGATCAGATAGACACATAGCCCTCACAGATGGGAAAAGCATTCAGGCATTCTCCTGGTTAGTCAAGGAAAAAATATGAGTCCAAGTGAATTTAGTTTGAGGCCACATAAACCAACTTCCAATTAGGTGTTTGGAGTCTAAATCCTTGGCCAGTAATCTTTCCATTGAGTGAGCATATCTTATGTTGAATAGTACATATTTTGTTGGCTTATCATTATTTAATCATTGTGCCATAAATCATAGTTGCATTTGGTCTGTCTTCACAAAGAACCTCTGTCCATCTCAGAGGACAGGGTAGACCATATAGTGCATGTAAAAAAATGTAATGGAAGTCGAGCTTGAAGTATTTTTGTTTTCTTGAAGCATGAAATCTATTATGTCAGCTTGTGGTTCTGTAGACCCTGGGCATGCCAAATAAGCATGGTGGTATTAAAGTGTCCCGTGAGTGGTTTGAACTTCATGGAAAGTCATCCTTCTTCTACCAGTTGGATCTTAACCACAAGGTTTGCAACCTTTAATGTTTCATTGAAATAAAAAGTGTGGAAATTAAACTTGACAAATGAAAGGGTAATGGTAAGGCTTACAATATTAGAACTTCTGTAAAATTTAAATGTTTACCCATTACCTTTAAAAATTAACCAAGGGCAATGTCAAATGATCAAGGATATGTTGAGATGGAAATATCTATTTTTCATGACAGTAAAACATTTAGATAATGGAAATAAATAATATGTGCATTCAAGTTAAATCAGATTTATCTTGAATGGTTGGGAAGATTTGTTATTATCTTTAATAATTGAAGTCTTGTAAAGCAAATTAAAAAGGAATAATTTAAGTCTTGTAAAGCAACAAACTTGAAGAAAAACAAAGAATATGAAGCCATGTACAAGGAATATGAAGCCTGTGTGTTACGTTAATTTATGAGCAGTTTTATGCTCTGCAGTATAATCTATGAGAAAATTGGCTACAATATTCAACAGACAGGACATTATGAGTTTCTCAATTTGTGCTATTATATGCTATGGATTTTCTAATTGATATCTTGAAAACACAGTCTGCACTTGCCATCTATGCCTGAGTTCTGCAGCAGTTTGTTACTTTCAAGCCATGCCTAATGTCATATTGTTTGTTGCAAATTTAATGTAGACAACTAACCAGGAAGGCATTGGGTCATTCATAGAGGATGCTTAGGCATGATTCTAGGCTTTTGAAAATAATTGTGATTTCCATCACTAGTCATAGCACTTGATAGAAAGTTGGGATATTCATGAGTGTGAATTTATGTTTGTGTGTTTACATACTTTCTTATGAATTAACTAATGCTCAGTAGCAATAGACATTGGACAATTATATTTGTATACTTCTATTTTAAACTGAAACAAATTCAGGGCTAAAAGGAATAGAATGATTGCACTAGTCATCCTTCTATAACTTTCCAACATAGGCTGGAGTAAATACATTGTAATTTGGGTAATTTTTCTAACTGCAAATAGGGACATACTTGTGTATTGGCAGGGAAGCTATGATGGCCATTATGTCAGGCCAGGTGATCGCACTCCCTTGATCGTGAGCATGATTGTGATCAAGATGGAAGACTTCATAGTCTAGATGGATTGTTAGCAGTGATAGTTAGTGGGCTCATTCAAAAAAGCTTCTATTCACTAATCCTTTTTATAGAGTGTCAATTCATTTCCAAAGGTTAATTACACATAGAGTTGGTTCTGAGAGAGTGTGATTCACAGTGTTAAGTATAGTAGCTATGACACTTGAATGAGACAAGCATAGTAGAGGTATCAGACTCTGTTAAGCTTACCTCATATTAAGGGACTTGGTGGTTTTCCTTATAATTTTATAAACAAGTCCATGTCGTGAAAGGTTGAAAAAAAATAGTGATATTGCCACATGTGCTCTTGTCATAAAATGGTTTTATATTCTTCAAAATATTCTCTAGAGTTCACAATGCTAAAAATTCACTAGGACTTTACAAATTTATTATTAGTGAAAGACCTCGCCAAGACCTTACAAGTTTTAATTGAGTAAAATATTCGCCATGCCTGGTGAGAGATTCACCAAAAAATTATATATACATATTATATTATTCATAAATTCGCCTTCCATTTTTCCTATATACCATGGAGATTCGCCCATTTATTATATTTATAAATTTAGGGGGGGTTCTTAAAATTTTCCCTGACGGCCATTTGTATTAACACAGTCTGATATGTTACAACGCAGTTCCGATAGAAGAAATCATCAACCCTTAATACATCTCAAATATATATAGGAGTTTTTACAAAATATCCCATAGGGAAATATCTGGACATTAATGTATCCATCTACTTTGACATAATTAATGACTATTTGTGGAAACATTTCGCAGCAATAACTGAGGAATTAAAAGCTTTTTACTCGTTGTGGCAGGTGTCCTGTGTGCTGTTGACCTTTTGACTCTGGCTATTGGTGGGTGACTGCTTCCTTGATATGTTGTCCTGTAGAGCTGTCCCGTGACACCTGTTCTACACTTTTGAATATTAGCGCGAATTTCACCCACTGTTAATTTGAATTTTCTGGTAGCTGAGCCATATAATGCAACTTGCTCATGCAAACAATAAATGAGAAGAGAATCAAACTACTTTAAAATCTGAAGCAGAGTTTGCCACCAATCCTCAGTTGGAAATTGATGTTTTCTTAACTTGTATAATGTTTCATCAACTTCAGTGTAGGTATAATAATTCAGCCAAACTGGAAAAAGGTGTGCTACCTCATGCTCTATGTAAAACAAATCCTCCATCTTATCATATAAACTTTGCCCTGTGGGAGGGGCTGCTTCTTCTGTACTGCTGGATGATGTTGTGATTTGATTTTGTATGAAGGTACTCAGCCTGTTTGCTTACATTTCCTATTTTAGTAGCCTTCTAACACTAGTAACCAGGCTGGGTAAACCTTTGGCTTGCAAATTTGCAAGCCTCTGTCTAAAAGAACTTACCTCTACATGCATTTCCTGTCATTTCCTTTCTATAGTTTGGACAAAATTCCTCATGGTCAGCACTTTCTTGACTATTACTATAGTCTCTGTCCTGTTCTGGACGTTTAGCGCTTCCAGCTGGTTACCAGTGCTAGTATTCAAAAAGTGAATCAATCGATTTTCTTGCTCAGGCTTATCTGCTAGTAATGTTCTGGATTTATGAGTTTCATGCTGAGCCACAGCCATCAATTCTATTTGATCAAAAATGGTTTGTATTCCTGTCCATTGCTCAGCAAGAGATTGGCCAATTTTATTCCACAAAATTATTTTTATCTCAGTCAGGGTTCTATGGAGAGTGATGTCTTTCTCCAAGGCCTTTATCTTATTTTCTAAGGCCTTTACTTCCCTGGTTTTCTCAGCAACTGTCATTTTTGACTTATCATAACTAGCCTCAATCTTGGCTAGATTTTATTTTGTTTCCTTTATCTCTACCATTTGCAATTATAGAGCCTTAATCTCCTTCATCATGGCCTCCATGCTCAAGCTGACCTCTTGCACTATTGCTGCTGTTGGATCTGCTGAAGTTGAACCTGGGGGAGGTGCTGCTATAGTAACTGTTGTTGAAGGAGCTGTAATTATTGGAGCTATTACTATTGGAGCAGTTTGGGATGGTTGAGGGGCCAACTCTGGCTGTTTCCCTCGTTGAGCTTCCTCCAACACTTTCTCTATTTCTAATATTCTTTGATTCATCCTCATAAGTAGACTTACCACATCCTCTACTTCCTATTGTTGTACTACTTCTGCAGTTTGAGGATGTATGGTGACTGTCAGCTTCATTTGTTTTCTCAATGTTGCTATGTCTTCCTCCTTTTTTCTAATTAAGGCCTGTGTGCCTTTGGGATCTTTGGGATCATGTCCCAACTCTATGATGATCTCCTCCAAGGATTTTATCCTATTATCCTTGGCCAAGGATGAGGCATTTTCCATGTCTAACTGGGCAGAAGTATTGTATAAGGAGTTCTGTAATTTGTGGGCCAATAGCGCCTTGTCTGCCAGTGTAGAATAAACCATTTCTCCCGTCTGCTTATGCAACTCAATCTAGTCCAAAGGATGTATATCTTTTGCCAGGACCTCCAGATTGGTTGTGATGTAGTCTGCAGCTGACTGTGGCTGCTGTGTAGTAGGCCTGAAGTGATTGAGAGTCATCTTCCCGGCTTCTATATCATAGGCTTCCATTAGCCTTTGTTGATTTGTTGGTGCCATTCTCATTAATTGGTTGTAAAGTTGAAACCTTATTGGCTCATTTCTAGCTTTAATCTCTATGAATGCCTTTTTTATATCCAAGCCCCTTTGGGTCTACTGTTTGTTTCTCTTGCTCCTGCTGAAAGGAGCTGGCCGATGTTTCCAAAATAGGAGGGACCTGCTACTCAGAAGTCCTCTCACCACTGATGTTTCCTATGGTCTCCTCTGTGATTTCCTCCTCGGTATAGGGGTTTAGCCTCTGCCTTTTTTCTCCTTGCTGGTCCGTGGATGTCCCTGTGGGTGTACCATATGTTCTGTCCCTCTTTTTACCTCTTTCCTCATTGTGAGGAATTTGCAGCACAGGGATTTCAGGTGCTTTTGTTTGTGTTAAAGGGCTTTTATCTTGACCCTTTTTCGGATTTGAGGATGGCTGCTCCTCCATTGTGCTTTGCTATTCAGAATGTTCAATTTCTTTTCCCTCTTCTGCTGATGATATGGCCTCCTTAGCTGGCTGCCTTGAAGTAGTAGTTAATGTGCTTGCTCCCACTGGTTGAGGCTGTGTGAAGGTGACCTGTGCAACATAATCCAGGTCAATTCTTTTCTCAATTTCTTTCATCTCTCTCTCTCTAATTTTTCTTCTTGAGTGAGCTCTTCATCATCTAAGGTGCCCTCTACCCATTCTGGTTGATTGGCATATTGTTCAATGTGGGGGATTGGCTGGTGCACATATCCTGAAAGCCTGTGTTTGATTTTTCTAAGGCTTATGAAGTGTTCAGGGTCATATGGTGCCTAGTAGAAGCTCTGTTTCAACATGATTTCTTGTTCTAGCATGTTGTCCGCATCCTTCCATGCTTCTTCCCTTTTGTTGAAAACAAGGGGACCCAACTGGTGTCTCATTGTAAGCTGTGCCTTCTTGCTTTTCCCATGGAAATGGGTCAAGTCTGCATTACTGAATTGCCTGAAATATTCCAAGGTAAAAAGTCTCATAGGGACATATCTTGGCAGCTTATAGGGAGATAACTCACAACCATAAATTCTGATCATTGTGTGGTTTTGGTAGAAGTACCAATCACCAATGTTGTAGCCCTTAGAAAGATGCAAGATCCTTTGCATTTCAGCAGTAAGTCTGGTAGGAGGAGTCACCATTAATAGGAAAGTAGCTGGGTAAATGAATAGGTCAATAAACTCACAATATGTGTATGAAGAATAGTGGACTTCATGGAAACTGAGGTCCAATAAATAACAGATCTCCTCTCTCCTTTTGGGTCTAATCTCCTAAGAGGAACCTTGAAACTATCTGGGTGATAGTAGAGCAGCAGGTGGTATATATAAGAGGTGTATTTAAACACTCTTTCTCTCTCCATCATCATGAATTGTTCATGTATCTTGTTTGCTATGAATGTGGCATACTCATACATGACAATAGGGGGCTGCCCTGGAGTGAATATGGTTAAGAGAAATAATACCGTCTCATCCAAAAATTCTCCTATTTTGCATCCTAGAATGTATGAAATCATGTCCACCATGAGCTTGCCTATTTCATTAAATGAGGCTTGATGATAGGGAGGAGGATGATCATATTGGCACTGTGGATCCATAAACAACTGACTAACTCTTGATATTTCTGCCTTAGAGAGCCTTGCACCCTGATCCAACAAGAGTTTCATTGTGAGGGGAACCAGAGGCTGAGGAGGCTCAAAGTTCAGCATTTCATTTATGGATTGAAGGGTGATATAGAAGAGCACAGACCCATCTGGACTGAGAATTGCTCTCAGAGTGGGCTCATAGTGTGCATGGCATAAATGAATGAAATCAAGTAGCACATTGACTGATGGCAGGTAATATATGGGCATACTGGATTGCCAAATTCCTAGAATATCAATGTTATTTCTATGATTGTGTTTGAATTGGCACACAACTTTGAGGTGAGAAGTAAGGCCCATCATATCTTTGATCTGAAAGTCTTTGTCTGCTAATGGTAGCCACTCCAATTCCATGTGTGGAGCATTCAAAGGAGCAATGTTCAAGGCTACTGGAGTCTCCATATCTTATACTGTTGGTATTGATTGCAATGTAGGTGTAAAACAACAACAGGAAGTAGAGTTCAAGCTCAGAGGATATTGTGACAGGTATAAAAACTGATTTTTATTTCAAAAGGACCTCATTGTATAGAGTTTATGGAAAAACACAAAGTTGCAACACTTAGACTGGGTATTTTACATAAATTTGCCAAATTACAAGCTCTGTGAATTGAATGACGAAAGTATAGAGTTGAAATTCACCCGAAGGGGCACAAGTTTGCAGAGGGAAAGGGAAATTGAGGATTCCCCTTTAGGAAAATAGGTTACAACCAGTGGAAAACAGGACACTGGAGTGATTTGACTCAGTAATTTAGCAATTTTTGTAGTTTATGGGCGAATATGGATGCAGAGTATGTGTCAGAATAGCTTGGTTTGCAGAGGAAATGAGCTTAAAGTGCAGGTTTGTGAGGTTGTAACAGCTCAAATGGTAAATGCAGGATAGTGAGTGATTGGTAGGAGTGCCGATGGGAGGAATCACAGGTTCATTTGGCAATTATAAACATAAAAGTATAAAAATAGGGCTTTCAGGCGTAAATCGGGTAAATACCTGTTTATGAGGGCGTTGAGGGTACTTGACAGGTACAGGTCGAGCTATCGAATTGGGTTGCAGAGCTGAATTGCAGGTTGATAGGCTGTAGAAGCTCCAGGAGTGAAATAGCGAAAACTGCATGCATGTTCTTTGTAAATACAACAAAATAGAAATATACAAAAAACCATCATTTTCATGACTTTTAACCAATTTTGGACCTTTTGGCGCTTTTTGGCGCTTTTCTAGGATGACATCATCATGACGTATTTTTTTTCATGTAGCAGGTACGGAAGATGACGTGGCAGCTGACGTAGATGATGACGTTATCATGACACGGTGGGAGAGTGAAGACGTCAGCAGGTGACATGGCGTAGGTACAGTGCAGTGGCAGGTGACGTGGCGGCATCGACATGCAGTGGCGTAGGCAAGTAGGGAGGGCGGTAAGCGGTTTGTGTCGGACCACTTTTGGTATGGGAGTGGTATGTGTCAGGGGCGACTTGATGCAATAGGGTGTCAACAGCTGTCGCGGTGTACGATGGTGAAACCGTTGACCATCGGGTACTATCGTACCACTACGAAGGGGCACATGATATGCATGCAGATCGTCGGATCTGGGAGAGCCGATCCTACGGTGGAAAGGAGGGCAAAACGATCGGGGTTTAATAGAATAGCACACTCGATAAACGTTAATTATCGCATAGTATCGGTAGGTTAGAACCTTAGTTTATGGGTTAAATGTGCGCTCGGGGTCATGGTTATTCATTGATCAAATATCAATAAAACCCAAATGTAATGCATGCGCGGGGTATGGTATAGTTTCATGTGTGTGGGGGGTTTAATATGGTTATTTATTTAACTAGAAGTTAAATAAATCCCAAGGGTAACGAACGTGGAGGGGCTAACAATGGGTCCCAAATGGACCTAATGTTTCCCGACTTATATTTATATAGCTATAGTTGCCATGGGGAGGAATATTTAGTGTTTTTTGGGGTTTTTATATAGTTTCTTGTAGAATAGCGGTGGGGAAATCATTTAGGGAGCTAGATAATAGGGTTAGATGTTAATATGAGTTTTATGGAATGAAAAGGAATAGATGCATGCTAAGTTTATAGAATGGAAGCTTGAGCATAGAGAAATGAATGGATTGTGGAAAGATCAACTTTACACAAGAAATGTGGCTTCTTTTCACTAAGTTAACTCAAATGTCAACTTGGTTTTTAATAAGAATAAAGTGAAACTAGACTATTTGGGCAAATCCCACAGTCCTTGAGGGGATGTTAGTGAATGATTTCTAGGGGAATGAAAGGGGAAGTTAGTCATGCTTCCACTGTTGTACCATCAAACAACTGCCATGGTGTCAATTCATAAATGAGATTAGTCCTTCTTGACAAGAAAAAAGTAATGATAACCTTGTTTCTGCAACCTCAAACTACCTACCCAGCCTAATACACCTAACATTTTTTCTTCCTTTGGATTGGGTGCACTTGAACTGGCAAACCCTAATTGTTTTCTTTTTCTTTTGACTATCCTCCTACCTAAATGTACCCGTATCTCTTCCAAGGGCCCAGATTAAGCAGTTGGGCTCCTTAAATTCTCTACTAGCTAGTCATCTGCCAAGCTTGAACTGTTTGGACAGGTATTCTTTCTCTATTATACAACAACAATTCAAAACATGGCATGGTCCAGATTGAACTATTGGGCCATCCACCAAATATAATAAGCAGCAGTACCTTCACATGGTGATCTTGCAAAATAAGATAGCAGTGGCATTTTAACTAGCCACTTTCCTGGTCTTTGGTTTGGGGTTCATTTTCATTATTTTTTCTGACCATTTGATTTTCTTGCCTTTTGATTATTCTTTTAAGGCATACCCTCTTTTCATCTTTTAATTTTCTTTGCCTGTATACAAAATATGGAACCTCTGCAGCATGCAGGGATGAACATATTTAGCACTTCCACTGTCAATCATGAAAAATGAAACCTATTGGTATAGGAATCTAATAGTTGCTCCACTTGGGTATGGCTTTTCCTAGTGAAAAGCCAAGAACAATAGGTCAGAATGCCTTATTTTCATTTCTTGTTGTATTGTGAAACTTCCTCATCCTAGAAACCTTTAATCTCATCTTTGTAGCTTGTATGCAATACTTTTAAGCTTATCTATGTGAAATTGCAGCTCTGTCTCTTGCCGGTTTTTTCTGAGTGTTTATCAGTCATCTTTTTGCTTCCCAAGACTTTCCTCTGATTTGTTTGTGGTTCATTCAACATATACACCAAACTTGGTATAACTCCTTGACTTTTCTCCAAAATTTGCTGCATTTGTTTCCTTATCTAACTGGTGTAAATGAAAAATGATGAAAATACAAATATCTATGTACAATATGTAGTTGTGATCTGTTCATCAAAGGGGATCAAAATAATGTTTGAGCTTTCCCCAATTGGCTGGGCCTTCTTCAATGTTTGTGCCATCCAAACTCTTGAGGAAATAAGTGTTGTTACCTTGTACAACTTGAATCACAAATGGTCCTTTCCAAAGAAAATCAAATTTTCCATGCTTCCCTTTGTCTTCCCTCCTGGAGTCCCATTTCAGCACTTTGTTCCCTATGAAAAAGTCTTCAGCTTTTGTTCTTTTATCAAATATATTCTTGAGTTTATCTTGTAGTATCTGAGTTTTGTGATATACTTCTTCTCTTGTTTGCTGCAAGTGTATAGTTTGATTGATCCTTCTCTGAATGTCATTTGGCTCTGCTTGTATTTCTTGCAGCAACTTGATCATAGGGATTCCTAAAGCAGAGGGGAATCTTGCATCCATTCCATAAATCAACTCATATGGGCTTGTTCCAATGGATCTTTTGGTGGTCAACCTATCTGCCCATAATGCATTGATAAGTTTTTTGTGCCAATTCTTTTTGTTCTCTTCTAGGATCTTTTTGATAATGTTGATGAGGCTCTTGTTAGATGATTCAGCTAGACCATTACCTTGAGGATAATAGGCTGTGGAATGACCTAGGGTAATATCATATTTGTGACAAAAACTAATCATTCTTTTGGATTTAAAGGCAGTTACATTGTCTGTAATGATCTTTTCTAGACAGCCAAATCTGGATAGAATATTGGTCTCTAAGAATTGTATGATGATTGAGTCATTGGCTTGCCTACAAGGTATGGCCTCGATCCATTTGGTAAAGTAATATGTGGCTGTCCAAATCCATCTATGCTAGCCAGAGGATGAAGGGTGAATTTCCCCAATGAAGTCTAGACCCCATTGTTGAAATGGCCTTTCAGTTGAAATAGGTTTAAGGGGCAGAGGTAGCAGCTTTTTCTTGCCTTCAAAGATTTGGCATTTATGGCAAGACATTACAAATTTTTTAACATCAGCAAATAGGGAGGGCCAATAAAATCCAACCCTTACGATTTTATCAGCTGTTGATTTCCAATATAAGTGTCCTCCATAATCTCCTGCATGAAATTCCTTGAGGACTTTGTCAGTTTCATCCAAAGTTGGGCAATTAAGCAAAATACCTTCATGATTTTTCCAAAACAATACATTATCTAAGATGCAAAACCTTGAAGCTTTCATTTTCAAGAATCTCTTTTTGGTTCTGGATAACCCTGGAGGAGCTTGTAGGTTTAACAATACAAAACATATGTCAGTGTAACAAGGTGATTGTAAAAAGGCTTGGTTGATCTGTGGAGTCGCCATCTCCTGTTCGTTATCTAGTTCATTGATGTCTAGGGCTTGAAAGTTGGTTTCAGTCATTAATTTAGCTAGCCCTTGTCCTTTTATGAGTTTTGTTGGCTTTATCTCAATGTCATATTCTAAAATGTTGGCTACCCATTTGCCTCTTTTGCCTTCAATTCCTTCTTGATTAAGAATGTCTTTAACCACTGCATTAGAAACATAGGCAATTATATGAGAGTACAAGATATAGACTTTGAAGTCTTTTATGGCCTTCACAAGGGCATATTCTTGTTTTTCCATGATTTGATATTTTAAGGGAGCATCTCTAAGTGCTTTGCTGAAAAAAGCAATGGGTTTCTCATGTCCTCAATCATTTTTTTGTAATAGGACAACAGCAATAGTATGCTCAGATGCAAAGGAAAAGATCATAAAATCTTTATCAAACCTAGGACTTGTAAGGACAGGAGTTTTTGTCAAAGCTATCTTGATTTCCTCAAAGGCATGCTTGGCTTCTAATGTCCATTTGACTTTAGAATCTTTTTTGAGCATATTATTCAGTAATATTATCAACTCGGCTAGATTGGGAATGAATCTTCTTAAGAAGTTAATCTTACCTAAAAAATCTTGTAGTTCTTTGATGTTTCTTGGATGATGCACTTGAAGGATAGCTTGAATCTTGTCCGTGTCAATTGTTATACCATCTTTTGAAATTATGTGACCTAGGAGTTTGCCCTCTTCTAGGCCAAACAATGATTTCTTTGGATTCAATGATATTCCATATTTTCTGCAAATTAAGAACACTTGTCTTAAATGTTTTAAATGTTCTTGGTCCGATTTTGAGAAAGTAGTGAGATCATCAAGGTATATGACTAAAAAATCATGGATATCCTTAGCAAAGGCTATGTCCATTGCCCTCTGAAATGTGGCTCCTGCATTCTTGAGTCCAAAAGGCATTTTGACATATTTGAAAGTTCCCCAGGGTGTTGTAAAGGTTGTTTTGTCTTGATCATCTGTGTGAACTAAGATCTGATTGAATCCTAAAAAGCCATCTAACAAGGAAATCCTTGAAGCTCCTACTACCCTTTGCAGGATATGATCCATTTTTGGTAAGGGGTAGTGATCTTTGAGGGAGATTTTATTCAAATTTCTCAAGTCAACACAAAGTCTTATCTCTCCAGTTTTCTTTCTAGTAGGTACTAGATTTGAAATCCATTCCGAAAATCTGATAGGTGCAATGATTCTGGCTTCAAACATTCATTTAACTTCTTTTTCCATCAGGGGAAGGAGGACTAGATTAATCCTCCTCAGATTTTGTTTAAAAGGTTTCTGATTTTCTTTCAAGGGTATATTATGTTGGATGACTGAAGTATCATAGGACTTGAGGTCCTCATAGCTCCAAGCAAACACATCTTGGAACTCTTCAAACATCTCAATGTATTTCAATTTTTGGTCAAGAGGTAATGTTTTGGAAAGTTTTATTATTTTAGGATTTTCTATGGTCCCAATGTTACATTCCTCAATTTTTGCATTTAAGGGTTGCATTTTTGGCTTTCTAGGAATGTCATTTGAATCAAAAATATCTTCTAAGGGAGTTAAACCTGTGGGCAAGAAATTATCCTTTAGTTCGATTACTTCAGATTCTTGCTCAATCATTTCACCAAAATCTGTTTGTTTTAGCTTTTGTAAGTATGCACAGTCAAAGATTGTTGGATGCAAAATCAGATTTGTTGTTTTAACTGATATACCTAGCTCAACTTTGTCAACTTGATATTAATCATAAATAGTGCTTGTGTCTATGTTTATATTTGAGAATTCTTCTTTCATTGTCAAGAAATTATTTATTTGTGTATCATTCTCAAATACTTGCCAATTTTTTACATTATCTGGAACAACAGGCCTATGTTTGATCTCAACAGCGAAGTGGTGATTAGGCTCAAAAGGAAGTTTACAAGTGCTAGAAAAAGTTGCCAGACTATGTGCATTTCAGTTGTGACTTCTTGGAATTTTAGTGAGCTGAAAGTCTAAAAAGTTGTTAAGTAATTTAGTTGCTGCTCCCCTGTAAGACCTTAGCCTGATATCGTTTGTAACAAAATTTCCCTTTATCTGTTGTATAATTAAATCGGAGTCCCCTAAAATTGAAATCTTAGTTGCCCCTACACTTCTAATTTGTTTGAGACCCAATAGGAGGGCTTCATATTTAGCCATGTTGTTTGTGCATCTGAAATTTAGTCTATATGCATGACCTTGAGCATGGTCATTCTGCATGTTGTGTATCCAAACGCCTGCCCCTGCTCCTAATTTGTTTACTGACCCATCAAACTCTAAGTACCATAAGATTTCATGATTATGGCTAGCCTTAATAGTTTTGCAAGCTTGTTTAGTAGGCAGGTTTGGCTTTTGTAACTCATATGATATGTCATTTTGTTTTGTAGTATGAATCACATCAAAACCTTTTTGATCTAGGGCACTAGATTGTTCATTCATGCTTTATGTTTGTGTTGTTCTTAGGAGTTTGACATCAGTTTTGGGATACATGTCAGCATTATATAAGATAAATGAATCCATGTCAGAGTGAATGGAATAGATGGGGAATTTTTGGGGTTTTTCTTGACTGCTAACCACATACTTCATCAATGTTTCTTGGTATAATCTCTTTGGCTGGCCAAAGACTGAAATTGTGGCATAAGACATGTCTAGCTGTAAAGATCCTTGGAGTTTGCACCCCAAGATCTGGACAAAAGCATACCATACTTAGTTGGAATGTCAGCTACCACTACATCCATCAAGATTGTCTTAGCTAGATATTGGACTAAAGAAACACAAAGATCTTTGATTAGGCCTGGGCACTTGACCTGGCTGGAATCAAATGAGAATAAGTCCTTATAGGGCCTTGTGATGTCAAGATCTAGCTTTTCCATCACAGATTTAGGCATTATATTATGGGAAGAACATGAGTCAAACATTGAATTATGTAACACTTTGTCATGAATATTTAAGCTCACATAAAATGGAGGAACACCTCCATCTACTGATTTACCATTGACTTCTGGACCAAAAATCAGTTCTGGTTGATCATCCAAAACATTGACTGCATCCCTATTCTCTGATATTTGCAATGACCTGTTGATTTGCTGTCTATAAACTTCATGTTTGGCCAATTCAGAGAGAGGAATGGCTATTTTCAGCTTGCCAATTTCTGTTTCTAAGTTAAAAGGTTTTTCTATCTGATTTTTTACATTTAGAGCAACAAGCTTCTCTTTATCAGCTGATCTTTCTTTGACTTTCTCTCGGTTATGGGTATTGTTATCAGTTACATCTGATTTGTCATTATTTACTAGAGGCTTATTCAAATCTTCTATTGGAGAGTGGGATGTGAATGAATGGTTTCTTATAGGCTGTAAGTCTGATACATCCTCCACAGTAACTTCCTTTGGGTGTGTTTTATCAGAGGATTTTGTTAAGAGAGCTTTATCCCTTGTTTTCTTCAGCTGTTTAGTATCTTTCAGATTGAAAGGTTGAGGCACATTTATGATTCTTCTTCTCAATTTGTATTGTTTATGAACCTCATAGACTGCTACATCATAGCCTTCTCCAAAATCAAATGACTCTCCAGATTTGGTTTGAAATTGGTTGATTTCATGGGCCTCTTTGTCATCTTGGGTTAGGAAAACTTGTTGTTCGCTATCTAGGCCCATTAGGTTAATATGTGGATCTTCTGTTGGTTCACTTGAGGTTGAGGCCTCTGCATAATTCTCTTGAAATGGAGGCCTGATATTCTGATCAGGTCCAGTCCTTCCAATAGTGGGGTTTTGGCCTTTTCTGAAGTTTGGAGTTCTTGTTGAGTTACTTGGTTGCCCTTCCAAGGATGACTTTCTTTCAATGGTCTCTACGCGGTCTCCCAATCTATCCATTCCTTTGATGATTGCATCAAGTTTTTTCTCAAATGATGAAGGTTCTCCTTTGAATGTTGTTCTTCTTTCAATTCTAGCTCGGTTTCGTTTGGCAATCAAGTTTGCCTCTACACTAACAGCTACATTCTACATGTCTGCTAGGCTTGGAGGGGCTCTTTCCCTTAGCTGACATGCAAATCCATCAGGGAATTTGATCAAGGATAAGTTAGGTGGGGGTCTAAGGTTCTGAGGGATAGCATTGTATGCATCGTTAAATCTAGCACAATAGTCTTGGACAGTTTCTTGCGGACCCCTTTTTAAATTGTCATATTCAGTGAATATGTGTAAAGGGTCTTTCTTCTTTTCCCATCTGTTTAAGAAGACTTGATATAGGGCCTCGGGATCAGCTATAGAATTTAAAATAAGAGATCTAAACCAGGTCCTTACATCACCAGTTAGACTTTGAACAAAGATCTTCATCCTTACACCATCCTCATCAATTTCTTAGTTTTCAAAATAGTCCTGCATCTTCTTGGTGTGCATTTGGGCTGTATAGGAACCTGCACCATCAAAATAAGTGTTCTTACTTTGATAATCCTGAGGCATGGCCCGTGGATTTGCAAGTAGCTGTAAAGGAGCATAACGATTTGCCATACTTGCATGGATAAATGGGACAATAGGAAGAAATGGGACAACTGGAACAGCAGGGATGATGGCAGATATACGTGTAATAGATGGAGGAGTGGAGAAAATGCTTTGAGTAGTGGGTGAAAAACTAGTATAAATGGATGTAATATGAGGATGAACTGAAACTTTAGCAGGGGTTGGAATATAGCTTTGTTGAACTGCTTCAGGACTTGAATCAACACTATCTTCTTGTTTCTCTTGCTTTCTAAGGATCTAAGGGATTAGATTGGGATTTTCAAAAATGGATGGAGGACCTGGGTCAGGGTTTGACCTTGTGTAATGGGTTTTCTTCTTTGGAGCCAGCTTCTAGATTTGTTTTTTGGTGTTTTTCTGATAATGTTTTCAATCACAGCTTTAGACAATACTTCATACGAAGCTTGAAATCTCCTTTGACTATGTTGAAACGGGGAGACTGATTTTGTCCCCAGTGGAGTCGCCAATGATGTTCTCACTCAGGTTGTTCCCTGCTTCCTGTAGGGAATACGGCCGAGGTAACCACTAACCAATCTTTTAACTGCAGGTCCTAGCCTACCTACAACCAGAGAGGGCTCTCTCTTTGTAATTTAGCTTTGTTTTGAAGTGTTTTAAGCTAGTTATGATGAACAGGGTTTGGTTTTAAGTTTTTTGGATGGTGATCTCAGACAGAACTGGGATGCAAGTATATAACTGTTTTTTCCATTGGGGCAATGGAGTCACTGAAAGTGTAATCTTTCGAAGAGTTTCTTGGTGAAAAAGTAGTGCTACAAAGCAGGATAGGTAGGCTAGAAACAATTTTCAAATCTAGAAATGATGGAATGAAATCAGGGAATGAAAGGAAATCAAGAATCTTTCATTATACTGGCAGAGGGAAAGTGTATGAATATTGTGTAGGAGCAATCAAGGATTCCTAAACAGTATTCAAAATGAGAGAACTAGTGTAAACATGAGCAGTTAAGAATTCATATTCATGACTAATCCTGAAGAAAACATAATTAATAGCAGAGATTGAACATAAGGTGCATTCAAACAAATCCTATGCTATTCTTCTTCTCTGTTATCAAGATCATAAAACATAGATGAGATTTATGAAAATAGAGAACATAGAACACAATTTAGTATAACTTATTGTTCCATAGCATGACACAGGAATTCTGTAGCAAGTACCAGAACATCCAATCCACCTTCAGATCATTCAGACATAGTGAACTTCAACGACCATTTGTATTAACACAGTCTGATATGTTACAACGCAGTTCCGATAGAAGAAATCATAAACCCTCAATACATCTCTTTTACAAGTATATATAGGAGTTTTTACAAAATATCCCATAGGGAAATATCTGGACATTAATGTATCCATCTACTCTGACATAATTAATGACTATTTGTGGAAAAATTGCGCAGCAATAGCTGAGGAATTAAAAACTTTTTACTCGTTGTAGCAGGTGTCCTGTGTGCTATTGAACTTTTGACTTTGGCTCTCGGTGGGTGACTGCTTCCTTGATATGTTGTTTTGTAGTGCTGTCCTGTGACACCCGTTCTGTGCTTTTGAATATTAGCGCGAATTTCACCCACTATTAATTTGAATTTTCTGGTAGTTGAGCCATATAATGCAACTTGCTCATGCAGGCAATAAATGAGAAGAGAATCAAACTACTTTAAAATATGAAGCAGAGTTTGCCACCAATCCTCAGTTGGAAATTGATGTTTTCTTAACTTGTATAATGTTTCATCAACTTCATTGTAGGTATAATAATTCAGCCAAACTGGAAAAAGGTGTGCTACCTCATGCTCTATGTAAAACAAATCCTCCATCTTGTCATATAAACTCTGCCCTGTGGGAGGGGCTACTTCTTCTGTACTGCTGGATGATGTTGTGATTTGATTTTGTATGAAGGTACTCAGCCTGTTTGCTTACTTTTCCTGTTTTAGTAGCCTTCACACACTAGTAACCAAGCTGGGTAAACCTTTGGCTTGCAAATTTGCAAGCCTCTGTCTAAAAGCACTTACCTCTACATGCATTTCCTGTCATTTCCTTTCTATAGTTTGGACAAAATTCCTCATGGTCAACACTTTCTTGACTCTTACTATAGTCTCTATCCTGTTCTAGATGTTTAGTGCTGCCAGCTGGTCACCAGTGCTAGTATTCAAAAAGTGAATCAATCGATTGGCTTGCTCAGGCTTATCTGCTAGTAATGTTTTGGCTTTATGAGTTTCATGCTAAGAGCAAGATATTGGCCAATTTTATACCACAAATTTGATTTTATCTCAGTCAAGGTTCTATGGAGAGTGAGGTCTTTCTCCAAGGCATTTATCTTATTTTTCTAGGGCCTTTACTTCCCTGGTTTTCTCAGCAACTGTCATTTTTGACTTATCATAACTAGCCTCAATCTTGGCTAGATTTTCTTTTGTTTCCTTTATCTTTGCCATTTGCAATTCTAGAGCCTTAATCTCTTTCATCATGGCCTCCATGCTCAAGATGGCCTCTTGCACTGCTGCTATTGTTGGATCTGCTGAAGTTGATACACCTGCTGCTGAAGTTGAACCCAATATTATGAATTAATAGGGGCTAGTGTATTTCCAATAAATCTCTAGCCATCCTTCTTCTACGTTAGAATATCCAAAAATGGGATTTCTCTGTAGAATACCACTTTTGGGTATTCTAAGAATCGTACCCTGATCGATAAAACGACAAAATCCTTCAAAATTGTATTCTTACCAATTCAGGGATTGTTAAACGCTCCCTCATTTTCATCTAATCGCGTTGGAAGTTTCCATCTGTAGAAAAATATATTCAATTATTCCGATTGATCTATATGGATCAATTCGACAAAAAAGATGAAGGAGCTATAATTATTAGATTTGTTAATATTGGAGCAGTTTGGGATGGTTGAGGGGCCAACTCTGGCTATTTCCCTCGTTGAGCTTCCTCCAATGCTTTCTCTGTTTCTAATATTCTTTGATTCATTGTCATAAGTAGACTTACCACATCCTCTACTTCCTGTTGTTGTGCTACTTCTACAGTTTGAGAATGTATGGTGACTGGCAGCTTCATTTGTTTTCTCAATGCTGCTATATCTTCCTCCTTTTTTCTAATTAAGGCCCGTGTGCCTTTGGGATCTTTGGGATCATGTCCAAACTCTATGATGACCTTGGCCAAGGATTTTATCCTATTATCCTTGGCCAAGGATGAGGCTTTTTCCAACTCTAACTGGGCAAAAGTATTGTATAAGGAGTTCTGCAATCTGTGGGCCAGTAGTGCCTTGTCTGCCAGTGTAGAATAAACCATTTCTCCCATCTGCTTATGTAACTCAATCTGGTCCAAAGGATGTATATCTTTTTCCAGGACGTCCAGATTGGTTTTGATGTAGTCTGCAGCTGACTATGGCTGCTATATAGTAGGCCTGAAGTGACTGAGAGTCATCTTCCTGGCTTCTATATCATAGGCTGCCATTAGCCTTTGCTGATTTGTTGGTGCCATTCTCATTAATTGGTTGTAAAGTTGAAACCTTATTGGCTCGTTTCTAGCTTTAATCTCTGTGAATGCCTTTTTTATATCTGAGCCCCTTTAGGTCTGTTGTTTGGAATATGAAACCTCCCCACCTGGTTGTTTCTCTTTCTCTTGCTGAAAGGAGCTGGCCGATGTTTCCAAAATAGGAGGGACCTGCTGCTCAGAAGTCCCCTCACCCCTGATGTTTCCTATGGTCTCCTCTGTGATTTCCTCCTCGGCATAGGGGTTTAGCCTCTGCCTTTTTTCTCCTTGCTGGTCCATGGATGTCCCTATGGGTGTACCATCTGTTCTGTCCCAATTTTTACCTCTTTCCTCATTGTGAGGAGTTTGCAGCACAGGGATTTCAGGTGCTTTTGTTTGTGTTAAAGGGCTTTGCTCTTGACCCTTTTCCAAATTTGAGGATGGCTGCTCCTCCATTGTGCTTTGCTATTCAGAATGTTCAATTTCTTTTCCATTTTCTGCTGATGATATGGCCTCCTTAGTTGGCTTCCTTGAAGTAACAGTTGATGTGCTTGCTCCCACTGGTTGAGGCTATGTGAAGGTGACCTGTGCAACATAATCCAGGTCAATTCTTTTCTCAATTTCTTTCATCTCTCTCTCTAATTTTTCTTCTTGAGTGATCTCTTCATCATCTAAGGTGCCCTCTACCGATTCTGGTTGATTGGCATATTGTTCAATGTGGGGGATTGGCTGGTGCACATATCCTGAAAGCCTGTGTTTGATTTGTTTAAGGCTTATGAAGTGTTCAGGGTCATATGGTGCCCAGTAGAAGCTCTCTTTCAACATGAGTTCTTGTCCTAGCATGTTGTCTGCATCCTTTTATGCTTCTTCCCTTTTGTTGAAAACAAAGGGACCCAACTGGTGTCTGATTTTAGGTTGTGCCCTCTTGTTTTTCCCATGGAAATGGGTCAAGTCTGCATTACTGAATTGCCTGAAATATTCCAAGGTAAAAAGTCTCATAGGGACATATCTTGGCAGCTTATAGGGAGACAACTCACAGCCATAAATTATGACCACTGTGTGGTTTTGGTAGAAGTACCAATCACCAATGTTGTAGCCCTTAGAAACATGCAAGATCCTTTGCATTTCAACAATAAGTCTGGTAGGAGGAGTCACTATTAATAGGCAAGTAGCTGGGTAAATTAATGGGTCAATAAACTCACAATATGTGTATGAAGAATAGTGGACTTCATGGAAAACTAAGGTCCAATAAATAATAGATCTCCTCTCTCCTTTTGGGTCTAATCTCCTGAGAGGAACCTTCAAACTATCTAGGTGATAGTAGAGCAGCAGGTGGTATATATAAGAGGTGTATTTAAACACTCTTTCTCTCTCCATCATCATGAATTGTTCATGTATCTTGTTTGCTATGAATGTGGCATAGTCATACATGACAGCAGGGGGCTTCCCTAGAGTGAATATGGTTAAGAGAAAGAATACAGTCTCATCCACAAATTCTCCTGTTTTGCATCCTAGAATGTATGAAATCATGTCCACCATGAGCTTACCTATTTCATTAAATGAGGCTTGATGATAGGGAGGAGGATGATCATATTCGCACTATGGATCCATAAACAACTGACTAACTCTTGATATTTCTGCTTAGAGAGCCTTGCACCCTGATCTAGCAAGAGTTTCATTGTGAGGGGAACCAAAGGCTGAGGAGGCTCAAAGTTCATCATTTCATTTATGGATTGAGGGGTGATATAGAAGAGCACAGACCCATATGGACTGAGAATTGCTCTCAGAGTGGGCTCATAGTGCACATGGCATAAATGAATGAAATCAGGTAGCACATTGACTGATGGCAGGTAATATATGGGCATACTGGATTTCCAAATTCCTAGAATATCAGTGCTATTTCTGTGATTGTGTTTGAATTGGCACACAGCTTTGAGGTGAGAAGTAAGGCCCATCATATCTTTGATCTGAAAGTCTCTATCTGCTCATGGTAGCCACTCCATGTCCATGTGTGGAGCATTCAAAGGAGCATTGTTCAAGGCTATTTGAGTCTCCATATCTTATACTGTTGGTATTGATTGCAATGTAGGTGTAAAACAACAATAAGAAGTAGAGTTTAAGCTCAGAGCATATTGTGACAGGTATAAAAACTGATTTTTATTTCAAATGGACCTCACTGTACAGAGTTTATGGCAAAACACAAAGTTGCAGCACTCAGACTGGGTATTTTACATAAATTTGCCAAATTAGAGGCTCTGTGAATTGAATGCCGACAGGATAGAGTTGAAATTCACCCGAAGGGGCACAAGTTTGCAGAGGGAAAGGGAAATTGAGGATTCCCCTTTTGGAAAATAGGTTACAACCAGTGGAAAACAGGACACTCGAGTGATTTGACTCAGTAATTTAGCGATTTCTATAGTTTATGGGCGAATATGGACGCAGAATATGTGTCAGAATAGCTTGGTTTGCAGAGGAAATGAGCTTAAAGTGCAGGTTTGTGAGGTTGTAATAGCTCAAATGGTAAATGCAAGACAGTGAGTGATTGGTAGGAGCGTCGTTGGGAGGAATCATAGGTTCATTTGGCAATTATAAACATAGAAGTATAAAAACAGGGCTTTCGGGCATAAATCAGGTAAATACCTGTTTATGAGGGCGCTGAGGGTACTTGACAGGTACAGGTCGAGCTATGGGGTCGGGTTGCAGAGTTGAATTGCAAGTTGATAGGTTGTAGAAGCTCCGGGAGTGAAATAGCGAAAATTGCATGCACATTCTTTGTAAATACAACGAAATAGAAATATACGAAAAACCATCGTTTTCATGACTTTTAACCAATTTTGGACCTTTTGGCGCTTTTCTAGGATGAGGTCATCATGACGTGTTTTTTGTCATGTAGCAGGTACGGAAGATGACGTGGCAGCTGATGTAGATGATGACATCATCATGACACAGTGGCAGGGTGATGATGTTAGCAGGTGACATGGCGCAGTTACAGTGCAGTGGCAGGCGACATGGCGGCATCGTCATGCAGTGACATAGGCAAGCGGGGAGGGCGGTAAGCGGTTTGCGTCGGACCACTTTTGGTACGGGAGTGGTATGTGTTAGGGGTGGCCTGATGCAATAGGGTGTCGACAGCTGTCCCGATGTACGACGGTGAAACCGTTGACCATCGGGTACTATTGTACCACTACGAAAGGGCGCCTGATATGCATGTAGACCGTCGGATCTGGGAGAGCCGATCCTACAGTGGACGGGAGGGAAAAACGATCGGGGTTCAATAGAACAGTGCGCCAGATAAACGTTAATTATCGCATAATATCGGTGGGTTAGAACCTTAGTTTATGGGTTAAATGTGCGCTCAAGGTCATGGTTATTCATCGATCAAATATCAATGAAACCCAAATGTAATGCATGCGCGGGGTATGGTATAGTTTCATGTGCGGGGGGGGGTTTAATATGGTTATTTATTTAACCAGAAGTTAAATAAATCCCAAGGGTAACAAACACGGAGGGGCTAACAATGGGTCCCAAATGGACCTAATGTTTCCCAACTTATATTTATATAGCTATAGTTGCCATGGGGAGGAATATTTAATGTTTTTTGGGGTTTTTATATAGTTTCTTGTAGAATAGGGGTGGGGAAATGATTTAGGGAGCTAGATAATAGGGTTAGATGTTAATATGAGTTTTATGGAATGAAAAGGAATGGATGCATGCTAAGTTTATAGAATGGAAGCTTGAGCATAGAGAAATGAATGGATTATGGAAAGATCAACTTTACACAAGAAATGTGGCTTCTTTTCACTAAGTTAACTCAAATGTCAACTTGGTTTTTAATAAGAATAAAGTGAAACTACACTATTTGGGAAAATCCCAAGGTCCTTGAGGGGATGTTAGTGAATGATTTATGGGGGAATGAAAGGGGAAGTTAGTCATGCTTCCACTATTGTACGATCAAACAACTGCCATGGTGTCAATTCATAAATGAGATGAGTCCTTCTTGACAAGACAAAAGTAATGATAACCTTGTTTCTGCAACCTCAAACTACCTACCCAGCCTAATACACCTAACATTTTTTCTTCCTTTGGATTGGGTGCACTTGAATTGGCAAACCCTAATTGTTTTCTTTTTCTTTTGACTGTCCTCTTACCTAAATGTACCCTTATCTCTTCCAAGGGCCCAGATTAAGTAGTTGGGCTCCTTAAATTTTCTACCTAGCTAGTCATTTGCCAAGCTTGAACTATTTAGACAGGTATTCTTTCTCTATTCTACAACAACAATTCAAAACATGGTATGGTCTAGATTGAACTGTTGGGCCATCCACCAAATATAATAAGCAGCAGTACCTCCACATGGTGATCTTGCAAAATAAGATAGCAGTGGCATTTTAACTAGCCACTTTCCTAGTCTTTGGTTTGGGGTTCATTTTCATTATTTTTTCTGACCAATTGATTTTTTTGCCTTTTGATTATTCTTTTAAGGCATACCCTCTTTTCATCTTTTAATTTTCTTTGCCTATATACAAAATATGGAACCTTTGCAGCATGCAGGGATGAACATTGTTTAGAGAGTTTTCGGCAAAATCACATAGAGAATAATTCATCGATGCGTTTCGAACCAACCAGTGTGGTTCATCGTCAGGACAAGTTGAAGAGCCAATCCAGCTTAGCTTGTTAAATAGTATGTGCAGAGACTCCAACGGCTAAATTGCCAACGACTAATTTTGACCTAATGACCTAAGTCAAACCAATAATAATCTTGTTATATTTTTAATTATTATAATTCTATGAAAATAGTTAAATTTGGTAAAATTATATAATAAAATATTCATTCGTTACTTGTACTT
>APFE030062881.1:0-29875 GCA_000404065.3 Pinus taeda
AAGGTCAAAAGGCGCGAGTTTCATCTTAAAAACGTTACTTGTGGTCACTTCTAGAGCTTTCTAGAAGAGTGTTTGACGTGTATTGAGCGCCTCCAGATGGTTCATGCATCCCTATGATAGAGGAACTATCCCATCAAGAGAGGAGCTACCCCATCCAAAAGAGGGAGTATCCCATTGATGTTGGAACTGAAACTTCCTCTAGAACACTATAAATACAAGCCTTGGGCCAGAGGAGGGGAGGTTGAAAGCTGAACATTCCAAAGGGTAGATGCTGCTGGAATTAGGACTTCCATTGTAAGCTTGTGAGGAGAGATTACCATCCTTTCTTGTTTTCATTTGGAAGTGGGTGAGCTTGTCAAAGTAGAGGAAAACTCTTGCTGGACCCTGGGAGGAACTTGCACAACACCAAGGCTCAGGTTGTAATGGTTTCTTTTGTTTCCTATTAATAAAAATAAGTCCATTATTCTCAATAATTTGTTATTAATGAGTTATTTCATATACTCCTTGGTCTATATGTTGAATATGTTTTATTTTATGGGATATCCAGGTGTTATGTAATCGTTTGATTGTTAGTGCATGCAGGTTTCGAAGTGAAGGAGGAGCTCATCTGGATCGACGAGGCTAGACTACTACAACAGCGTTGGACTACAGGTAGGATCTGAAACACTTGGTTTCTCATGTAATAAATGCATGTTTAGTGAAGGATTGCTCTTAATTGTCTTGTTTGTCACTAGAAAGTCTTAGGCTTCTAGGAAAGTTGGTTTTGTCTGCAAGATTAACTCTTTCCGCATGACAGGGAGAAGAATACTTTATATTATTCATTGACGATTTTTCCAGGATGTGTTGGATAGGACTTATGAAGCATAAAGACGAAGCCTTCGAAAAATTCAAATCTTTCAAAGCCTTGGTTGAAAACGAATCAGATCACAAAATTAAATGCCTCAGGTCTGATAGAGGTGGGGAGCTTACCTCAAATGAATTTTTCGATTTTTGTGAAGAACATGGAAGAAGAAGGGAATTCTCTACAGCTAGCACTCCTCAACAAAATGGAGTAGTGGAAAGGATGAACAGAACGGTTCAACAAATGGCTCGTGCTATGCTTGATGAGTCTGAAACTCCCGCAACCTTCTGGGGTGAAGCCGCATTTGCTGCAGTTGTTATTCTCAACAAGACAAATGTCCAGGTAAATAGTACTCAAACTCCTCATGAACTCTAGTATGGTGAGACTCCTATAGTAAAACATTTCAAAATTTTTGGAAGCAAATGCTATACTAAAAATAATGATGAAAATCTTGGCAAGTTTGAACCTAGAGCAGATGAAGGAATTCTCCTTGGTTATTCTCCCCAGAGCAAAGCATATAAGTGTTACAATAAAAGACTTGGAAGAATTGTTGACAACATTGATGTAGTGGTTGATGAAGAAGGAAACATTCCTAAGCAAGTAAATTTCGAGAAGATGATGAGGACTATCCTTCAACATAAAATCAGACTTATGATGAAGAAGAAGCTCAAGAGGCACCAAAGGAACAGATAAGGATAGAAGAGAAGACTCCATCCAAATACGTTCAAAAGAATCATCCAGAAACTCAAATTTTGGGGCAAAAAGAGGCAGGTATACAAACAAGAAGAAAAACTGCAGAAGCTTCAAACTATCTGGCATTACTTTCCTCCACTGAACCACAAAATGTAAGAGAGGCATGCAAAGATGAATGCTGGGTCAAGGCAAACGATGAAGAACTTGAGCAGATCGAAAAGAATAACACTTGGGAGTTGGTTCCTAGACCAAAAGATAAGAATGCCATAGGGACAAAATGGATCTTCAAAAACAAGTTGAATGAAAATGGGGAAGTGATTAGAAACAAGCCAATCTTGTTTATAAAGGGTATGCTCAACAAGAAGGAATAGACTTTGAAGAAACTTTTGCTCCCATTGCTAGACTTGAGGCCATCAAAATGTTCCTTGCTCTCTCTAGCTTTCAGAAGTTCAAAGTATTTCAAATGGACGTGAAATCAACCTTTCCGAATGGAGACTTAGAAGAAGAAGTGTACATTGAGCAGCCAGATGGATTCATCCTTGGTAATGATCCAAATCTTGTATGCAGACTAAAGAAGGCTCTCTATGGTCTCAAACAACTCCAAGGGCTTGGTACTATCGTCTGGACAAATACCTTCATCAACAAGGTTTTCCAAAAGGATCAGCAGATAGCAATCTTTATATAAAAATTGAAAATAACAAATTGCTAATACTTGTTGTGTATGTAGATGATATCATCTTGGCAGAAGAGAAGCATGAGTCAAAACTTTGCCTTGGTGATGCAGAAGGAATTCGAAATGTCTTTTCTTGGAGAACTGACATATTTTCTTGGTTTGCAAATCCAACAAAATAAAGGCGGTATCTTTTTATCTCAAACCAAGTACCTCAAGCAGATCTTGAAGAAGTATCGCATGGAAGATTTGAAACCAGTATGTACTCCTATTGTCACAGGATGCAGCTTTTGTGCAAATCATGAATCAGCAGTAGTGCATCAACCAACCTATAGATCCGTGATTGGAAGTCTGCTCTATTTAACAGGTACCCGACTAGACATCATGCATGCAGTAGGAATGTTTGGAAGATTTCAGGCAAATCCTAAGGAAACTCATCTTTAGGCAGTAAAGAGAATTTTCAAGTATCTTCAAGGAACTCAAAACTATGGCCTATGGTATCATAGAGATGTGGATCTCACTCTTCATGCTTATACAGATGCAGATTGGGCTGGAAGCGTGGATGACAGAAAAAGAACTAGTGTGGTGCATTCTTTATGGGTTCCATATTAGCATCTTGGTTCAGCAAGAAACAGAGTTCTATTGCATTATCTATAGCTGAAGCAGAATATGTGGTTGCTGCATATTGTTGCACCCAACTCCTTTGGATGATGCAAACCTTGCAAGATTATCAAATCACTTGTACTCCACCTATCTCCATCTTATGTGATAATACAAGTGCAATTAGCATTTCAAAGAATCCAGTCATGCATTCAAAGACCAAGCACATACCTATCAAATATCACTTTCTTCAGGAACAAGTGCTGGAACAAAAAGTCAAGTTGGAGTATGTTCCCTCTAAGGAACAAGTTGCTGATATACTCACCAAACCACTGCCCAGGGAAACATTTGAATACCTCAGACAGAAGTTGGGAGTAGTTGATGCTTCATCCTATTGTTGAAACTTGTATGTTTCAAAGAAAAGTTGTTGTACGCGAGTTGGATGAGGAGGATCTGCGTACATACGCCGGTTTATGTAGATACAGTCGCGTATATGGAGGTTTGAAGGATATTAGTAGGGACAGACTCTGGTTGAAGATAGTATGATATGGGTCTGACAGAGACCATCTAGCATAGGTTCAGGGGGAGCAGATAATCTTGTAATGATGCATTGTTGACATTACCTTAGAAGCTTTTGGTTCAAGTTCACAACTGTTGTTGGTTTCAGGTGGAACACATGCAGAGGGAGAACAGAAAGAGAACATGGTTGATAATCTGGATAATGATTGACAGATGCTGTTGATAGTAGTTATTGATGACTTTCACAGTCTTGCTCTAGATATTTCATCTTTATGCCATGTATATCTTCTTTTTATCAAGGTCATATAACGGCCTATTTTGGTTTCCCAACTATGCCTGGGATGAATGATGTAATGTAATTGGTTGTCATATGTAAATTTCTGATGTATCCCCTCTTGGTTGGATGGATGATCCCCACTTGGTTGGGTGATGGATGTATGTATAGAGTCTTTTGGTGATAGGAAGGTCATTTATGATGTGTAAGTCATGGTTCTTTTTAAAGAACATCTTTTTGCAGATCTTGCCTACAGTCAGGGGGAGCATGTACAGCAGTGAAGAGATTTCAGCATGTACTTAGGGGGAGCACAACCCTTTGCCCTTGATGACAAAGGGGGAGAATGTCTTTGAGGATCTTAGGGTTGCCATCAAGTCCAAATGGGGAGATTGTTGGCATTATTGCACAGGTTTGGCACCATGGCACAGGTGTTGTCCTTGATGGCAACTCAGTCTGATGACAGATCACATTTCAGGCTCTCAGAATGAAGGAAATCATATATACGCAGGTTCCCCTTAATGAAGTCGCGTATACACGTGGGTTAGACGTTCCAAAGTCGCATATGCATATACACGCACTTTCATGCAAGGGAAAACGTGTACATGTGGGAGAACTTATTTTTGGTCCTTGGTATTTTGTCCTTGGTATTTGAACCTATGGTTTTGGACCTTGGTATCTCGTCTAATGTGTTGATCCCAAGTATTGGGTCCTTGGTATTGATTTGTTATGGTTTTGGGCCGTGGTATTGTGAAAGGCAAGACTATAAAAGAGGAAGAAAATCATTGGGCAAAGATCATCTGAATTATTGAATATCTGATATCATGCTAGATCTGGAATACTGGTGATTGGGTTATGGTGCAGATCTGGATCTGAATGAAGGAGGAACCTGAGCACAAGAAAAATGGTAAGTTCTCTTGATGGGTCAAAATCTTAAGGCTTGAATAGTGGTATCTCTATATGATTTTGATCTGTGATATGTGGCGCGCGCTTGATCTATAAATCTGATAATCTGGGTTAACTAATGTCTGAATGTTTGAAAGAATGAATTATCCTTTATAGATCTGTACGCGGGTTCAGTGAAGTGAAGGCGCGTATACACGCTATTTTTGCAAGTGAAAGTAGCGTATACGCAGGTCGGTCTTGACACAGAAGCGTATGCATGTAGGTTTCTGAATAATGAAGTAGAGTACATCTCTTGATTTATGTTCTAGCTGCTTATGTTTATTGTTGCAGTGTTCTGGGGTCAGAAGTGGTGTGTGATTACTGTTACTGAGATCTGGGTATAGTTGTCAGAGAAGTGTTTTATTTTGATTCAGTTTTGATTGGTGAAAAGGTGATTGGTTGATGCAGAAATTCTTGATGTTTGATTGATGTTCAGGGATCCAGTATGAAAATTTATGAAACGTGGTCCCTGGAAGCAAAGAGAAGGTTGTAGCCTTCTGCAGGTAGTAGCCTACGTACTAGTATCCCAGCTAGTACAAGAGCTAAGGGGGTTGTAGCTCCCTTCCAAGAAAAGCTGGAGAATGAGAGAGGGTTGTAGCTCTCTGCAGATAGCGGCCTGTGTACTGGTAAAGGATTGCACCAGTACAAAAACATTGTAAAAAGAAGTTTCTAAATAAAGGAAGATAGAGACGAATTGCAGCAGGTGGTTTTGACCCACATTGGGTTTCCACCTTATATCTTGTGTTCTTGTCTGTGATTGTCTTCTGTTGTGTTTCACTATTTTTGGTTACTGTTTATTTGATTCTGATACATAGATTAATGATCAACATCTGTAAGATAAATTAAACTATAAGTCTGCATGGTATATGCGGGTTTCCTTATATGTAGTTGCGTATATACGCGGTTTTCACTAACTGAAGTAGTGTATGTGATCTGGGTTTGAAAAAGGAAATAATAGACTTGATAATACTGATTCACCCCCCCCCTCTCGGTATTATTTCCAACAAATTTTAATAAGAGCAAAATGGTAAATACTATTGAACTGCTATTGAGGAGTCTTGTGTTGCACTAGGGTGTTCATCTTCTCAATATTTCGGCACATGAAGTAGGGGAGGTTCATCATCCTCACCCTAGTAAAATGCATCAACAGCCTGATATGATAGGCATATAAATGGGAAAACCGGCCCTCACAACTGAAATATTTCATTATCAGTTTCATCAAAGGAGCATAAGAATCTTTGAGGTACCGAAAAGGAAACACTCTCCTGAGTTGTCTGAAATAACTGGGTTTGATGTATGGTTCATAATGTTGCCTATCAATTTGCTGCCTCTTGTACCATTGCTCTCCAATGTTAGGAATACCGGTTGCTAGTGAAATAGATTCTGGTGTTAAAGTGAAGGTTACACCAGCTAGAGTGGCTTGACCATCATGTAAATGAAGCACAAACAAGTGGGCCAACTCATGGTGAAACTGAATTCTAGCAACCTTCTCACAAAATTCATAGCAGGACTGGTGTTGAAAACAAGTGATGGCAAGAGGGCAGTACTGTAACTCAGCAAGAGTGGTTGGTTCTTATCGAATATGTTTGCCAGCTCTATGAGGTCTCCTAGGTGCATGTACTTCTGTAGGTGAGTCACTATGTGTCTCCTATTCATGATCATATGAGGGATCAGATTCCATCTCTGCTAGTGGGTGAGTTGTCTTGATGAGGAATAGGAAATTTATGGTGTTTTTTTATTTCTGCCACCAAGGGAAAAGTAATATAAGGGACTGTAGAGGGAGGAAAAATGAGGGATTTTTGGAACTGTAGGGACATGGTTTAGTTAGGGAAATAGGGGTTTAGGGAGTAATTTGGGAGTTTTGGGTATAACACTAGGGTTTTGGGAATTATATTTAGGATTTTGGGGAGAATAGGATTGGGGATAGGAATATGTGAGTTTTTTGGAATATGAGAATTAGGAAGTAGGGGAATAAACTAGGAAAATGAGTGAGGGAGTGGAAAGGTGAGGGAATGACAAAATTGACTTGGCAGCCAAAAAATCAATACAAACCCTAAGCATAGTTTTCCTTTGAGAGAGAGGTAGGGTTTGATTTTGGTTAACACAACCACCATAAATTGTATGAAACACTGTTTACTAGTAGTGATAAAGGCTCAACCTACCTACACAAATGAAGATCCGAGCATTTTGGGCGATTTGGAGTGAGTTGTTGAAGAATTTGGGCTTGGCAGCTCTATGTGCCGCGCCTCAAACACAACGCGCCGTGACCTGTGTATGTGTCGTGCCCATTCACTTTTACACTGGAAATCACGGCCCTATGCGTTGTGCCTGCTATGTGCACCGCGCCTCTGAACTCAGGCAGTTTTCTCACCAATGTCTTCTTTTGCTCAAACACAGCTTTGCTCTCACCCACACTTTGTTGCTTGAGTGAAAATGAGCTTTTAATTTGAGGGAAATATTATATACAAGGAGCTTTTAATTTTTGGTTCATAAAACCCATTTTTACAATGTTTGGGAAAATGACTTTATTTTTTCACTCTGTTTTTGAGCTTTTTCACTTTATTAGAGCTTGTGATGAACTGAATGACTTGTGTTTGTGTGCTTAGAAGGGGGTTGGAGCTACTGAGGCTAGGGAAATTGACCAAGGTTGCAGGTGAAGTGATTTACATATGAAGGAAATAAAATTACATGAATTTGTACAATAAAATCTAAAATACTATGTTTTTCCTCAAAACAGAGTTTTGAGGAAGAATACATCTTTGAACACTTGATTATAAAATTTATTGATACTGGAACCTCCTCATGTGCCTGCTAGCTGTTATTGGACATTTTGAAACTTTTTTTAATGAAACTCTAGACCTAAATGACAATGAAAACCTAGAAAAGGCTTTTGCAATATTTAAGACAAAAGGTGACTGTATATGATTTTTGATGAAGAAACATGGGCCAGCAGGTAAATGACATGAGGGAAACTGTAGGGGAATCCACTACCGTCAGATGATCCATGCACCTAATGGAATGCAACTGACTGGGCAGGACACCTAATATACAATGCAACAAGAGGATTTGATCTCTGACGGAGGGATGAAGATACTGACACTAACAGTGACGACCCTATAGGAAGCTCCCACCCTGTAGGCATTATATACAGAGGTCCGCGAGCTCCAGTAGTAATACGAAGAAGTAAGGGTGGCGACGCACATCGTTGCTACAACACAACGCGTCACCAAGATACAGGAGGCTAAGCATCTCCTTACATAGGTGGAAGTGGGGCAGAAGAAAGAGGCAGTCCTTAAGGCCAGGTTGGGGCCTTGGTTGGATGAAGCCTACGTAGTCTCAATCAACATATAGGAAAACTTGGTGAACTTGCAGAGTACGCAACAACAGATCAAGCAAGCCAGCGAAGGATCGGCCATAGAGCAACTCGTAGAAAAAATCAAGCAGACAACCACATAGAGCATGGCTAAAGTAGCGGTTGCATAAGTACAAATGGGGGATCTTCATGCCATCCATGACTCGAGAGCGAGTCACGATTTTTTTGTTTGGGGCCTATTGGGATGGGGTTCCCTGGGTCAATTTTGGGGCAAAAACATAAGATTTTGGGAAAAATCCCAAGTTTTATGTAAAAAGATGGAAAGTCTCCGCAAATTATGGTTACGGAGCATGTAGTTTAGTAAAGAGTCAAAAAGGGTTTTTACCCTCTTTTATGTAAGTTAAGTCGGTGTTGTGAAGATCTACCCATGGTCTGCGGACCATGGGATTGTATAAATAGGTGTGTCTTAGAGATTCTAAGCCATGATGATAGAAGAATAAAAGTTGTTTATGGGTATGACAGAAGGAGTCTAAGTTAGCATAGAAGGTAGAAGAAAGGCTCTGCAGCTATGTGCGCAGAAGCATAGAGTAGTGTCTGTAGTTGAGTGCGCGGACCCCTACAGCTGAGTGCACAAGGAAGTCTTGAGTCTGGAAGCTTAACTGATTATCAATAAAGAAGATTATTACAGAAATTCCTATGTTTATCCATTTAATTATGTTATAATGTGCTTTATGATGTGATGAATGATGGGTTTATGAAATAATGTTGTATTGATGTGCGACTTTACTGGATCTAAATTGTTATGTGAACACAATCGATGTCAAGTCTTTACGCGAATATTATATCATTTCATGTTAAATTTATCTTAACACTTAAGAAGATCTGAATAAATAATGGGTTAAGAATAATCTTGGATGCGCATAAGTAGCTTATTAGCCTATTTAGGGCCCACAAAATCCGGTCATAGACCTTCGCGGAGGTCTAGAAGATGATTAAAGGGAGTTCCGTCAATAAGATATAAGGGCTTATCAATCTACGTGAAGGAAAATCTAGATAAAAAAATACATCACACTGCTCTCCGAGTGTAGAAACTTGGTTCCCGGACCCCCCCATACTGCTTCGGGTGAGACTTTAGTCCACACTCCATGGATTGATGCCGAAAGGGCTAGTAGTGTAGGGTTTTTTTTGGCACAACTAACTTTGAACCTGGGTCAGGACCCACTAAGCCAACAGTTGTTCATATTCACATTTGGTTGAGAAGGCATTTGAGGTTGCTTAGGTGGAGTAGGATGAATGAGCTATGGCTGAGGTTGGGGTGGAGGCAGTAAAGAGGAAGGATGGTTAACTTGAGGCCTCCACCCTTGTGATGGGTTGTCCCAATGAGAAGATTGGGGTGGATATGGTTGAAAAAGAGGGTTAATAGTTTGAGGAGGATGTGGAGGAGTATAAGGCCAAGGAGGAGGTGTGAACCAGGATGGGTGAGTGGAAGAGTTCCAAGGTTGCAAGGGTGTATTCTGATTTGGATTATAATAAGAGTCATGTGCACCTTACATTCCTTGTTGATATGGTCGAGGTCCTTGAGGTATTCTTTGATTGATGAAACAAAGTTTATTTGAACCCCTTCTCCTCCTTGATATACAAATTTTAGTCTTGGAAAATAAGGGCACTTTTCTGTTGCATGATTTTCTTCATAGATTAGGTAGACCTCTATGAAATTTAATGGGCACTCATTCTGAGGATGTCTTTTGGTGCATCTAGGGGAAAAAGTAGCTAGTGCCCTTTCTGCTTCGTCCTACTTTCTTTTAATTTGCATGGTATCCATTTGTAGTGGAAATGTATGAAACATTTCACTCTTGAAATCCTCCAACATGATACCTACCTCATTCATAATGGATATTGTGGAGGGAGAGGAACTGACCAAGCCTTGACTAGCTACACCCTTCTTCCTAGCAACCCTAAAGTGATTCTTGAACACAATTTTAATTTCATCATCGAACAACTGATAGATATCTCCTCCAGATAGCATGTTGAGGGTTTCCAACATGTCTTCCCTGATCCCTCGAAGAAGAAATAGTTTGAGTGATTCAGGATCAAGGGTGCTACTGGCCCTCCTATAAGTGAGTTCAAATCTCTCCTCACAGTCTTCTAGGGATTCATCAAGTCCAAGAGTCATCTCAAATATTTATTCTTTGGTTGCTTTAGACCTATAATAGTCCCTGTACTTGTTATTGAAGGCTTGTTTCATTTGAGCCCACGTAGTGATGTTATCCCCAGTCCAACCCATAAACGAGCGCAAGGATGCATCTTTAAGGGTAGAGGGGAATAAATTCAGCTTCTCCACATCAAAGACATAGTCATAGGTCCTATAGACAAAAAAAATTCAAGCATGAAGATATCAAGATCCTCATAGGCTAAGAGATGAAGCATGGAAGGGAAGTAGGGCTCATTTTCTTCATTCTAGCCTCTTCATTGGTCTCTCTGATAGGGAAAACCTCATTATCCCTTTTTTTAGCCATAGTTTATTCTTCTTCCCCAATAGGTTCTTCGAAAATTTCAGGTTGCTCACCTAGAGGGTCTTCTAACTCCCTTGTAGTCAGGGAGGGAAGCTCACAGTCATCGAAGAAGAGTGAAGGTTGACTGTTTGAGTGTGTGGGGGTTTTTGGTAAGAATTTTCCTTAATTATCTCTACTCCTACAAGGCATGAAATAAAATTTTGTTTTTCTACTTTTTAAAAAACTATATGCAAAATACAAAAAAAATGCTTAAGCATAAACAACATTTACTTGGACATCTCCTCAACAACGATGCCAAAAAATGGTGAGCCTTGGTATTGCACCAAGAATTTTGCAACTCCCAAGGGATCTTCAACTCAAATTATCAATCTAGGGTTCATATGAACTTCAATGTGACAATACTATATGCACAACAGATAGGATTCCACTCATGCCACCCTCAGTTATGATAATAGATCAAAAGTGCTTAGAGACCCTTCCTCCTACTGAATTAGAATGAAAGCTTGCTGATAAAGGGACAATTGAACATTGCTTCTAGCTATGAAAATAAAAATTCTATTGACTCAACTTGTAAAAACTTAACTAATCAATTCATGAAAAGACAAAGGGTAACCTACTTGTGGAAATAAAGCTATGTTATCTTGCATAATTCATCAATTACCTCATCTACTTGCCTACTTACAGAAATAAAGCTATGTTATCTTGCATAATTCATCAATTACCTCATCTACTTGTAGAAATGAAACTAACGTATCTTGCATAATTCATCAAACTACCAATCAAAATTGCATGTACCATCTACTTAGTTCATACTTGCTCATAAATCAGTGACCTACTTGCATGATAAAGAAACTAACTCTACTATGTTTTTGTAGTGAAGAAAATGAAGGTTTGGAGTGGCCTAGGAGCTTTCCCTGATCATAATATCACAGTTGGGGTTCATTATGCATCTATGCTAAGTCAAACTTGCAGTGAGAATAAAAAATGATGCTACAGGTTGGTACAGGCGATTGCTACATGCAGGCTTGTAATGCTACAGGTTGGCATTTGAGTGGCTTTTGAAGGTGAAAACATTGTCTTGAGGGTATGGAGAGGTGGATAGTAGTTGAAGAATAGGAAAGGAGGTTGGTTTAAGCCCCTAGCCAAGCTCAGGACCTCTGCGAGGTCTATCTTGCACTAGGATGAGTGGTCTCAGTGACCTAGGTAGAATGGATTATAAAACAAGGTTTTGGGACAAAGTTTGGAAGTGGGAGGAGAAGATGAAGGATGTTAGGATGGAAGTGGTGAAGGCGCGCTTCCCTGCAAATCAACTAACCCTACAAGAAATCACATGCATGCATCCATTTATCATTAGCAAAATGAAATAACTTATGATGGTAAAGATGAGTTGAATTTAAATAATATCTAATTCATGCAATACCACTGATCTAATCACTAAACTCACTCCTAAGCTACAAAAAGAAAATGTAAAACATGACAACTAACACTAATCTATTTCCAAGAAATCATACACAATCTTTTTGGGCTATGGTTTTGAATCCTTCCACTCATTCTCCCACAATAGAGGTGATGTAGAGGCTACAACCACATGATTTTATAGGTTAATCTCTACTAAAATGCAAAAAACCATAAACTGCTTGGAATCAAGAAGAACATAAGTACAAGAAGAGGGACCAAAGCCTTTGGGTTGGGCCCAAACCCAAGGGTCTCAACCCTTTGAAACTAACTCAAATGCAACTTAAAATCTAATTTCTCATTATCAAAAAGTGCAGGTCTAATACATCACATAAAAGTTGAAAATAACAATGTCAAGCTTGAAGCTCAATAACTACACCTAGCTGAAAAAAAAATTGAATCCTAATGAAGTCTTCTTCTAGTTTATTTATACAAAAGGGAAGCTGAAGCAACTCCCTTGAAAGTAGGAATGATTCCCTTCTTGATCTCAAAAGTGGTGGATCTTATCCCTCTTGATCTTCACTTGGACTAGGAGTCACTCGGATGCCAGCGAACTCAACCTGGTGAGAGAGGATATGATGATCACAAGCTGTTTTTAGGGACTTAAGGAGGTGGACAAACCCCCTAGATTCTCTCCTAGTTGTCTCCATTAAGCCCCTGCATAGTAGTAACCTAAAAAATGCCTCATTTTCCTGCAATTAAACAACATTAGGCCACATACTATGACAAACACCTCTTTGTCCTCTTACTAAGCATAATATAACAAAAATGTGAATTAATGTAAGAGAATGATAGTTTTAAGGCCGGAGAATGGCATATTGATATTCAAAATGTACCTATTGATGGGACTCATGAATGATGATGAAGAAGTCAATAAGTGTTCATATTGTAACTCTAGTTAGGAGTTGAAGGAGTCAAACCTAAACACTAGTAGTCTATTAGGTTGTGTTATAACTAGGTCACTAGGAGAAAAATGGTTCTATTCTCTTATAGTGCATCTTGTTTCATATACGACCATATTATTCGAGAGGGGTAGAGAGAGAGAAAACAGAGAGTATTTGTGCACTGTAGTAGCCCATGGGACATAGGCCTTATATCTTTGTACTCACAACCATTTTCTATTTAGAGAAAGAGAGTAGAGCAACCTCACCTTCCAACTAGGTTTTCTCCTAGAAGGGTTTCCAAGGTTATATCTTATGTTAATCATGGTTTGTGAATTTTTATTTTATTGTTATCTATGTTCTACATAATCATATTTTGCATGCATATGCAATAACAAATAATTTATAGATCCAAAAATCTAAAGATAAATAAACCCTCATAAGATATATTTTGGTTTAAGTATGATTTATCATATTTGTTGTGATGAATTTCCCAGTGGAATGTCTGCAACAATTTATTGATAAAAAATCCCCCTTTGCACAAGTATGAATAAATACCTTTAATTTCGTAGTTGACATCTAGGATCTGTATATCCAACAATGAACGTTCAAGTTAGACTTGATCCCTCTTGAGACGTGATAAATTCAGAGTTAATACATATGTATGTTTTTAAAAACAAAGTGAGTTTGAACAATGAGAAGGTGTCTTAACAAAATGAACCTAAAGACCAATCGAAGGTGTATATTTATTAAGTGAAAATATATTTTCATAACTTGATCATGGATATGTGGATGCAGGTAAGAGAAAATTTTATATTTCCCCTAGAAACAATGTTATCAAAATTTTACATATTATAAGATGATTTCTTAAAAACGTTGTAGGATTTCCTTGTGGTATTAGGATTATTCCAAGGTGATTGGATTTTATCTTACATATAAGAGGTAAGGATATTAAAATAGATATAGTATTAAATGGATTTTAGTAACAAGTATCTACCAGTAACATGTAGCATGAATGTGTTAAAATCTTGTAAAGATATTACATTTCCATTAGATAGGGGAAACTCAAATGACCATCAATTATAGCACATATTGAGTGAGCAACATATTCTTTTATTTTCTTGCACTCCAGCCTATTGATTTTATCTCACCCATTTTTTTCACTAAAATTTTGCATTGGAAACATGGTGTATTTCACTACCCTCAATCCAAGCCCTAAACTTTCGTACTTTAAATGATGGGGTTGTGCCAGATGTGAAGATAAAGAAGTCACATTAGCAATGTTTATCCATCTACACAAAAAACATAATCTTGCCTCTTCTATAAGGCCTCCTTATATTTATTCTATTTAACATCTCTCTAGCAATATGCTAGTGTCTTCCATGGTTTCTACCTATACAATCTTGCTACATGGTGGTGCATGATGTGTATTCCCAGAAGGGTTTCACCTTATTGACTAATAACATTCATGTCCATTCATAGAAGGCTTTTTAAAATAATGAGAAGTCAAATATATTGTAGATATTGGAAGGGGCATTGGAGGTACAAAAGAGTTTATAGGTATTGGGGGCTATAAAAAAGGGTGTATACTAAAAATTTAAGGTTTTTTCAATAAGGTGGTCCAACAAAAAAAATTAAAAAACATTTATCACTATGTAGTAAACTCTAGAATATTTTTTAATTAAAAAGATGTATTTGGAAAGAAGTTCAACAAAAAGATTTTGGGAAATATTTATAAATATTTAATAAAATAGGAAATATTTTCATACTATTATGTAAACCCAATTATGTCCCAAATTGAATGAATAAAGACATTCTGTGCAATCAAGTCCACCACTCTTGCGTGACTGGTCCTCCTCACAGTACTCGAACTCACAACAAAATTATGTGAAACCTAACTTCCTGTTCACCACAGATTTTATGGGAGAGTTGAGACCAACGGGAAACTTGCAAGTACCATCTACAGGTAACAGTCCAATACACCCAGAATGGTACGCCGTGTCACGTGTCTAAATCGTGAAAATTAAAATCGGTAACTTCTCAGAAAAAATATTCCACTTTTCCTCCGAGGACAAAATGATATCTATATTTGTGCGTGGACTTAAAATTTTTGTACCAACCAGTATGATGTGATTCACTAAACTCGAATGGATTAAAGAATGAATTAAAATGTTTTTAATGAGCCTAGTATGTTTTCATTTTTTCTCAACGAATATGATGCGATTCACTAAACTCAGTAATGGATTAAAGAATGGATTGTAATTTTTCTAGTATGTTTTCGTTTTTTCTCAACGAATATGTTGTGATTCAGTAAACTCAGTGATGGATTAAAAAATGGATTAGAATGTTTTTAATGAGCCTGGTATGTTTTCACTTTTTCTTCATCAATATTTTTAATAAATTAATATATTTTATTAAAAATAATTAGAAGTATATTAATATGTTGTAAATAAAAGAGTAGTTTAACGAGCTTACAAATTAGCTTAGAAAATAGTGGAAATTAATATGATTTTTGTCAAAATTTTCGGAAATCTGGGTTACATCTATCAAATTGCAGGATTTTGGATGCTCACGGGGTTTTTGCTGGTGCTAAATCCATTTCCACTATCAAAAAAACAATTCAAACACTTTTATGACCAGATTTTTTGAAACAGATTTTGACAAAAAATAACTTTCCTAGCAAATTTGTGGCCTCAATAGACAATGCAAAATATATATTTTTACATCATAAGGCATTTCTCTTTGAGAAGAACTCCCCCAATTGCCACTTTACACTGGTTTGGACCGTTTGATCAAATGTTAAATGATTGAGAGCTTTCTCGTCGTAGATCTCTTTGCATCAACTATCATCCGTTTCTTGATTTAAGTTGGTTAACTGAACAACCAATAATATTAACTAGATTCACTGAACCTTCTCTGCACGCTTGTGCCTTGTTGTTGCATCTACTCTCCTCCTCCTCCTCCAATCCTCAACTTCGTGTCTCGGCACTAAATACCAAGATTGTCTTTTGAATGCATCTACATGTGGGGACGTTGAATTCGTGTATTCTTTCGAGGAAAGTGGCAGCGGGTGTGGTGACACTAACTTCCAGCGACACTCCTGTGATTTAGAAAGCACAAACTGTGGATGGTTGTAGATACTCAAACTATCCATCATGGCAAAGATACAAGCAATTACTTTATTGCAATCGGTAAACATGATTACATTCTATCTAGTTTCCAATTTTCCAATTTAAAGTCAAGGTGAATTTCTACTTGTTTCCCTTATTCTCTTGGAGGTTTGACTAATATCACATTGAATTCAATCTCTTCATTCCATTGCAGGTTGCTCCATTAGAGGAGTTGCAATAAGCAATTTTCAAACATTCTCTTATGAAGAACTTTGACAAGTTACAAATTGCTTCCATGAGGAAGACGAAATTGGTGGTGGGGGATATGGGTCAGTTTATCTGTGAAAAATTTGAGGTGGATGAACTGTGGAAGTGAAGGCACTGTATCAGGAGAACTCTAGGAGAGTTGAACAATTTATTAATGAGGTATCCATATTTTCATCATTGAATCATCCATATGTCATTTGTCTTTACAGCTACACCATTGCAGAGAGTCCAGAATTTTTGCTGCTGCACGAATTTGTTTCAAATGGGATCTTGGCCAATCATCTTCATGACGATCACAAATGTCCCAAAGGATTACCATGGAACATTCACTTGAACATTTTCATTCGTTGGAGCGCATAATGGTGATGCAAGAAATTTGATGGTCTAATATTTTGATGATGTCAATTTATGGTATAATGGGATAATATTCTGTTTAGAGAGGATTATCTTAGATTTCTAAAAACACTAACTTTACAAATTCTCTCTCTTTCACTTTGATTTCCTAAGTTTAGTGTCATTCCTCTTATTTGATTCCATTCCCCTCTGGTTTGATTGGCAAGGGAAACCATATTCAAAGAGTTTATGAAAAACGTGGAATTGAAAATTACAAAATTGTGCAATTGAAAATTGCAAATATGAATTTAGAAACAGGTCTCGCTTTTAATTAATGGTGGGATGTCTATGAAGCTGAGTCATATAAGTTTTTATTATTTTATTTAAATTTTGATTTTAATGGAGATTTAATATTGTTTTTTTTAAATCAAATGGTCATATAATTTTTATTGTTATTGTTTTATTTAAGTTTTGATAAAATGAGAAGTTATAAGTTTTATGTAGTTATAATTATTTGAAATATAGTTTTTTTTTTGTTTTTTTCCAATCATTTATATAGGTACATTTTTTTTAACAATTTTTTACAATTTTAATTTAATTATTAATGAGTTGTTCTCTCTTCCAGGAAGAGGTATGGGGAATGAAATGGAAGGGTACAAAATGAAAGGTCCGGAGGGCTTGCACTTCTGAGGGCAAGGAGAAATACGTCAAACGAAGTGGGCAGTTAGCAGCGGATTTCTCAATACCAAGAAATCATGAAGAGTACCATCCCTCAGAATTATTACGTGAATGTTAAATATTTAGTCTCCATAGAATATTTAATCTTTGATGATTCTTTATATGTCACAATTCTAGAATTGCCATACAAGTTTCCTTTGTAACATTTGGTGCAATTTCTATTTTAAAACTAATGTAATTATATAAATTAAATCGTTGTTAAAGATATTGGTTTGATGACATGTTTTAACATTTTACAACCTAGTATGAGCGAATGTCTAAGTTTGTTAGTCCATCCATTTCCCTTTAAAATAAAAATAAAAATTATGTTCTAAATAGATAAATAATGGTCGCTATAACAATAAAAAATGAATAGAAATAAAAAAATGTATGAGTAAGATATTTAATGTTATACTCTTCAAAAATATTTCAACAAGAGATTTAAATAAACTATTTGAAGATCTATGTTGACTAATTTATGTCGATATCAACTTCGTATATATCTATATATAGAAAAAAATTGTTAAAATAAAACATTTTAATGTTGTATATAAAAAATATTCAATGTGGGTTATTAATAATATATTTTAATAAGAATTAATATTGACATATACTTAATATTTTACATGTGATCTAAAATATTAATATTTTACATGTGATGCAAAATATTTTAAAGTAAATTAAGTATATATTATATACTATTTAAAAAAATTATGTATATATCATGAAAAAATTATGTTTTTGTGGTTAAAATAACACATTGTATTTTTCACTCAAGAAATTTGCATGTGAAGAAATTTGATCCCTCTCTGCTCATGTTAGATGCGTACTTAAGATGGATCTATGCTGGTTATTAATTATAAAATCAATTAATATATGAGTTAACCATATACATATTTGAAAAAATATGTAACCAAATTCTTAACTATGGCAATTCAATCCCACTTTACCATGAGAGTTTTAACTAGGCTTGGTTACAATTGCATGGGCCAATACTATGGCTTATTGTAATGCTCCCTCACACCCCTTTGTACTTCCTTGGACAGTAAAAGGTGATACATTTAATTAACCTGACTTCCATGGTCTCATTATGAAGATGGGGTTACAAAATTTCCTTCTTCTCTAAATCTTCTAGAATTAACATTGAATAAGACCATCACATTCAACTCATTGAGAGCTTTCTAGCGATACAAATTTTACCTCAATCTGACTCTCAGATTAAAAGTTATGCTCCATTTAAAATTATTTAATTAACCCTTTCCACATTAGCAAGTTACTTCCATGTGGCAACCGTGTGGTAGCCAACATGGATTTTACACATCATCATGCCTTCACTACATCTTGTTGAAGTCACAATGATGTCAAGGGGACATCATCCTGCCATGTGGCATCATTTGGCAATATCGTGTATGATCCAAAAACCATCCCCCCTAGCCCTCCAAAAAAGTTTTTCTTGCTTTCCATGTGTCACGCTAATAGCATGCTACGTCAACATTCTAGCCACACCATATAATTGATGTCATCTAGAATCCTCGCATGGCTTCCATGTGGCCCAAAGTCAAGCACTTGTGTCACTTACCACCTCAATGAAGAATTCCTTTGCATCTGAACTTTGGGATAATTTGGTTGTGCCCAAACTTTGCAAGTGACAACTAGCATGGGCCCCTAGATCACTCTCATACATCCCAATAGATTCGGCTCTGGTCCCACATTTGGCCCATGCTAATATTTCCCCTTTGGGGCCCATCTCAGTTACACTTCTCTAAAAAAACATCCAACTTTACGGAATTTTCCACCATGCATTGACTCCCAGATCTATCAGACCTTGGATTTTCTTACCCATACAAATTAACAATCGACTCACTAAAGTATTTATGTGAGCGTTGAAAACTTGGTTGCCCAAATGCTTGAATGCAATTTTCGCTTGGGGAATGTATCTAGCTCAAACACTTATCCAACGCTTCTCCCAACTAGAAAATGCATTGATTACCTATATGTCCATACATATGGAGGAATCCACTAGACAATGATGTATCTGGCTCATCCAACCTCATATACAAGTGTAGAACCCTTATTATACTTAAAAATTAAGAAACTTTGAGAATTCTTCCAAAATTCCTTCAAAGCAGGGCTTTGCCTAGAACACAAAACATTCAATAATAGGGTTTAGATCCAAAGGTATATATTTTTAAGAGACTCTATCATACTCAAGGAAGGGTAATTGATGTCCACCACCAACCATAACAAGATCATAAAAAGGATTGAGCAAAATCTCTAGCAAACATATTTCCGTAGGAAATCACATAGAGCATGATTCCTTTGAGCAACTCTATACAACATAGCTTCATTGCAACACTTAGTTACTTTCTCCTCCCAAGATAGAGGTTATAACCTTTAGAAAGTCTATTATCCATGTCACTTATAACACATAAAATAACCCGTTCATAGACCATAATTGATTTAACTATAAACATATCGTACAACCATATAACTCATGGATATCTTTCATAATATGCTAAGTGCTTAACATTCTCAAACATGGCAAAGAGGCATCAAACTTCATAAACACATTAGATGATGACATCACATGTTATATCATGCCATTGTGGACTATGAAAAACCATGTATATTCATGTAAATAACTTTGTATCTCATGCAAATAACAACAAATAAAAAGGTCCATGAGCCCCACATAACCATGAGAATATAGCAACAGACATTCCTCATGAACATACAAAGATATCAGTAGATCCTTCAGTGGTGGAGCAAGTTCACTCACACAACATATAAACTAAACTACTCATGATACAATCCACAAACATGCCAATAGGGATCCACCTCAAATTCATAAACATAGGAGATGGCTAGAACATGCAAAATAATAGGTCAATTATGATTGCTTCAAGACCACCAATCATAGACACATCAGGTAACCTATAAGTGAATTAATAAGGTTGAAACCATATAGCTCAGCAAACTCATATTGACTGTAGATACACAAGTTAGTCGATCAACCAAAACTATATAATGAATCAAACATTCTTACATAAACATTACATGATTACTTATTAGTCATCCATGACACAAATATATACAAGAATAAACACTTATTTTATTAACTTGTGTGGTTGGAAACTAGAGGAGGGACTTCAACTCTCTAGCAAACCATAGGAAAGCTTCATTGCAATATTTTTTGTAGTTGGGCCACCCCGATTTAGATTCAGAGTTTGAGGAGTTAAGTGCTCAAGGGTATTCACACCAATAATTAGTCAGACATGTAATCAAGAGGAGTAGTCCACTATCAATGTGGACTATTAACTACTCCCAAGCAATAAGCACCCTAGTTACTCACTCTTTCTTTTAGAAATCAATCACAAGGACTCAAACAATATTTAAGGAAATTTCTCTTAGTCGAGGAGTATGACCTCACTCTATTGGTGGTCTTCTTTGCCTCAAGGAAAGCATAAAGTGAATCACTATCTCCCTTGAGTGTACTAGCTAGTCAAATCCAACCCTAATACACACAATAGGTCACATCAGAATGCAAGGAACAATGTCCCAAACACACCACCAAGGGTTTTCTGCAACATTGTTTCTCCTGATCAACCCTACTCCTACACACGATCCTCTTTTAACCACTCTCTTTTCTCATGTGATGACCCTAATTCCATCCACTCATGTCGTGCTGAAAACAAAAAATCATGGGCACTCCCTACCCAATGACTCCTAGCCAATATTGTTTAGCATGGACCATTTCATCCTTCCAAAAAAACATTGCACCTCCACTCCTTTGTCCACCACTTTCTTCACGTCCCTTCTCTTGCGTGTTGACTTCCTCAACACATCCCGCAAGAATAGGGATAACATGGGCTTGTCTTTTACTGCAGGCTTCCCATACACAACTTCAATGTCTGAACAGATAAACCATTTAATTAGTTAGGGATCTAGGTAGGGGAATATATGAAGTGGATTTCATTTACACTAAATACAAGCAACTCCTCCTCTTCAGTCTCTAAATCCGTGTCCACTCCTATAGCCTAGTCATTATTTATATTTCTACACTATTTACACATTGAATTGATATACACAGTGACATTTACAAGAGAGGTAGAAAAAGGGTTGTCACACTTACTAATACTACATGCCCCAAAAACCATAATTCAATTTCAAATGAAACATGTTTATATGACATTTGTTTAGCCGATCAATTTAATTTAAAATGGAAAAAATGAAATAACTAATTTTGAGATAGATTTCAACCTTTGATTTGGCAATGACTACTACTAAGAATTTTCTAAAATGTTATGTGGAGGTTAAATCCCTATCATCCACTTGATAATTATGATGCTAGTTTATGGGCATGACCCCTTCCACATATGATGCCAATAATTGATTCCATCTATCTTCTTTTGCTTCCATCCACATATCATGGATATTCACTTATGTGGTTTTTTCTTCCATTATTGTATCCTTTGTCTAAGTAGATATCTCAATCAAATTAGGTCTTCTATCGATTGTTTGGACAACTGCTTGGGTTTCTCTTTTGTAGGTTTTAGTTGTCTCTCTTCCTTCAGGGAGAGGTTCCCCTATAGCAAGGATCCCCACTGCCTCGGAAAGGTAGCCTTGTTTCTCAAATGATCTTTCATCCCTAAGTTCATGTCTCAATAAATTTACGGTGGTATAAAATTATCTATTTTTTCTTCTCTAACATATTATTCTTGTTTAAAAGGGATGCATACAAGAACATGAGACAAGGATAAATTATTGCTTTATGCCTCTTGATTTTAGATGTCTTCTTCAATTTTTGGGTAGTAGTGGCCTCTTTGGTGGGCATACTGGGAGTGGCAACTTTTTCTTCTTCTTCTTCTTCTTATTTTGTGTATACCTCTATAATTGTAACACAACCTTCTCTTAGAATTTCCCTTAATAGGTTTTATGTTGCAATAAGGCTTTACATCCCAATTTCTTCATAAAGGGTAGACCCAATAAAATATTGACCATCTCCCAACACTCTTGTTGATTATTTTGTATTAGTAGGGTGTATTTATTTAGTTAACCCTATTGGTTCTTGTGGAGTAGCAGGAGTTTCTCCTTGTGCTACAACTCCTTTTTCTTTTTCCACCCTTGTTGGTTCTTGTGTAGTAGCAAGGGCTTCTTCTTGTGTTTTTTGAGTTGCAACAATGAGGGTATACCTTTCCCTTTTATTCTTTAGAATGGGTACATACACTAGCCTCTTTGTAATTTTTCTCAATATCTTGGTTGTGGGTTTGCTCCCTATCATCTTGACATCATTGTCATGACTACTCTCATTTTTCTACAAAGTTGCAACATAACCCTTAGGGATTTATTCCTCAATTGGAATTCCAGGGTATTATGTAGGTAGTAGAGTTTCAATAATGTATTCTTTGATTGCAAATCCAGGAGTTGTAGCACTTGCGGCCTCTAAAACTTTAAAACTTCAATAACATTGTCTCAAGGTGAAGTTGTAGCAGTTGCATCTCCTCCAAGCAGATTCGAAGCAATTACAATCTATGTTGTTTCTCTTTCTACTTCAACCCACACCCGACCTTATCATGCAATTTGAACGCAAACAAAATATTTATGATCTATTGATGTGAAATGGCATACCTAGGTCATCCATATTTCTACACAAGTGAAGTCATAGTCTGCAACATCCTCAAAAGGAAAATTGACATGTTAACGAACCTTCCATGCCATAAGTGGTCCATTGACCTGAGGTCTTGTAAATACACAACCTGTGGTGGCATTCACAAGTTATATACCTCTACACTGCCATAACAACATCTTCCCATGGAGACGACAATGATTGTCTATCAAACCTGGTCCCTTTCCCAACTAGGGATTCTCTTGGCTCAAGAAACTATTCTGTAATCTTAAGTTTTTGCCTCCAATGATATTACGATCACTCTCTTTCATGATAAAGTCCTATTAATTCATACATAACATCCCATAACACTTGCATCACTATTCCTGCCACTATAGACTTATCCTCCCTAAAATTCATGGAAAATTTAGGGGCATCTCATCATCATACCCTTTAGCTAGTGTATATATTCTATATCTAACCTCCCCATTGAAATGTATCCCATATATGGTCATATGATTGTAGTAACAATGTCTATGTAGGTTCATTGTGGTTCAATGAACTTCACATTTTTTTCTTCTTCTTAGAGCTTAGACAAACTGCAATTACAAATGGAATAAAATGATTTTGTAGTTGGAGACTTCCTTATATGGAAGGGGATGATTTTGTGACGAGGTGATCATGTCATTGGTTGATGGAGGTAGTGAGTGATTCAAGTGAACTTAAATTGGAGTTCAAGTCAAGAAATTCCCATCAACGTTACTCATCATGTGATTTTTGGGAAATGTACCTCTCTGACTTACCATAAGTGATTGTCATGCCTTATACCTTTGTTGCACTAGCATGTTGGCCACAAAAAATATCTCAAATATGTATTAGCATTAGAGTTACAACATAATTACTAAGTTGTAGCAATAGAGTTCTAGAGCTATAGCAATGGCACTGACCAAAGTTGCAACTTGTTCTTGTCCTGGTTTCTCAGCAAGATCATCATCACTTGTTCTAGCTATTAGAATTGCGAAAGTGCATTTATAGTTATAACACTCCAGAGTTATAACAACTAGGTTTTGATTAATGAGTTGTAGCATCAGAGTTACAACAACTTCATTACAACCATAGAGTTTCAATGATGGGGGTTCAGTGACAAAGTTGTAGTAATGGGGGTTCAAAGATAGAGTCGTAGCAATGCAGTTGTACAATGGATCTAAAACAACAACAGCATCCTATCCTACATATCCTGAAATAATTTTATTAACAGAAAAATTGTAAAGAAACTGTAAGTGCATCAATAGAAGGATCCTTACATAACCATCACAAAACCATGAAGTACCTTCCTTTTGATGAGTTTATTATTGTTAATATTATTATTTTTAACAATGGCATGTTCCAACCTAAGTGTTGGCTTGAAGGGGCCTGACCTAGGTTCGGAGTGATTTAGCCAAACAAATCCCTATACTACTGGCCCTTTTGGCATTAGGTCACAGAGTGCGGACTGAAGTCTCACTCGAAGAAGTATGGGGGATGTTGGAACCAAGTTTCTGCACCCTTGAGATGTCTGTGGTGTCGATTTAGTCCAACTGTGCCTATCTTCATGCAGGTTACTTTGCGCACTGTTCTAAACTTCAATACCCTCGCAATCTGTTATAATCGCCTTTCACATAGCCCTAACTAGGGGCTGAGAATCTTTCACGCTGCTATGGTAGCGAACTACACTATTTCCCCAATCTACTTCGTGAATCTTAATTATCTTCTTATAGATGTTAGTCAACTTTGCGTAAACATATATTATATCTTGTATTCACTTAATCAATGCAATCATATATATATTTGTGCATCATATAAACAATAAAAGTGTGATTTATACCCAATATATTCAATGCATAAAATAGGAAATAAATACACATAATAGATATGAAACTTCTCTTTATTAATACTTCCAACTGTTACAGACTAAAATCGCCCTGCACACCCCGCTGCAGGGGTCCGCGCACTTAGTTGTGGACTACTAGGCCTCTGCACACTCAGCTACAGAGCCTTCTCCTACTCTACGACCCACAACTAAACTTTACACTTCCATTCATCCACTATGATTCTATTCCATGTTTAGATTATTGTTCCATAGATGCCTTGACTACTTAGAGCATCTCTCTATTTATACAATCCCATGGTCCATGGACCATGGGTAGATTTCTATAGCCAACACTACATTAACAAAATTGAGGGTGGACAACCCTATGACTCTTTTACAAGTTACGCACTCCGTACCCACAAAATGTGGAGTCTTTACATTAGAGTTACAATTTTTGACCAAACTCTAGGCTCTAAGCCCCAAAACTTCCCTTGGGGGATCCCACACCCAACATGCCCCCAACACAAACATCGTGACTCGCCCTCGAGTCACTCTATTGGTACAGAGATATTTGTGTGAAGACCTCCCAACTCTGCTTGAATCGCTGCAAGATCAACATCGCACTGAGCGGCTGTGTTTTGTACTTCCTCGACTTGTTGTGTAGAGACTGTTGTAGCTGAACTACTGCCCTGAAACTTTTCCTGTGTTTCCTGCAGCTATGCGAGCTTTGATTCAATGGAGGAGGTAACAATGTACGCCTCATCAATCCACAGCTGTAAGTGTGCCTTCAAAACAACTTCCTTATGTCAAGAAACATCTACCTGTTCCTTGAGTGCTTTCGCCTACTACATCCTCGTGAGCCTCTATGTAAGGGAAACTGTCTGCGCGGTCCCTTTTACTTTGTCGTATTTCTGTTGTATCTTGTACACCTTTGTCTCTAGGCATTGTATGTCTGGATCCTCTTGCAGGGTGGTGAGAACCTTGAACAACTGCTCGAACAACTTTGTGCAGTCTATCATTGCATTATTAACCTCTACTAGTGCTGCTATAATCGAACTGGCATGTTGTTCCCTAACTTTTGGTGGGGTTGAAGGCTACACCTTTAGTTGCAGTTCAGCTATCTGAAAGTTCAGTTCAAGCTGAACCCTGGCCATTTCTTCCTTTGCCTCACGCACCGCTGCTACTAGTTTCTGGACACGTGCCTCCATTGGTTCCTCTACTTGGATGGCCAACTCCGAGACCATCTAGCAGGCTTCGTCCACCACCTATACAAGATGTCTATTCTGCACCACTACCTTTTCACGCTGCATGCTCAAATTTTCAATGTTGATGCACTTCTTTCTCATTACCTAGAGTGCGCGACCTTCCCTAGCTCGCAGTTCCACATTAACTCCATCCTGAAAAACATAGAGTGTCTCCCACTGGAGCACAACCATATTTATCCTGATTCCCTTCAACCTGCTAACCATAGGCCTTTCGACCTCATTTTCTGTAACTAGCACTCCCTCTCGAAAAACTATTGTGTTAATCGTCTGAGCGCACAACATCTCCTTGGCCATGGCTATGCCTAGTGTGAGGCTGGTTGACATAGTGCCATATTGTGGGGTGCACACCTGCAACTCCTGTATCTACACTGAGAGAGCCCCCAACATCATCTGGTGTTCCTCTACGAACTATTGGAGGGTCTTCGTGGTGACGTCCCTCACCGTCTCCCTAATGTCGTGCAGATCCCCCTCAGTGAGGGTGATCGGGTCAAAAGAAGTCTTGGAAGCCTTCGACTTCTTCCACGACCCTACCTGCTCCCTTGGGCATGGTCGTTTCAGCTGGGTGGACACTGTCTGTAAGTCTGCATCACCTTGCTCTATATCTGTCTCCTATTTAGAAGAAGGTGACTTTTCTCCGTCGCGCTCTTCCTCGACTGCCTTCTACTGTTCTTCCACCAGCATTGTGTGCCACCTAGGCCTTAGTTGCTATCGCTTCATTCCTGCATTTTTCTGCCAACTACACCATCTACAGTTTCACCTCGTCCTTTTTCCGATGTGTGGCAGACTTTTTTTCTGCTTCCACCGCAGAGTTGGTTAGAGTGCACCACTCCAGTGACCACAACTTAAGGACTATGAATATGACGTCGTTTGTCGCCAGGTAGGGTAGCTCGCGCCATGCCTTCGTGGGGTCCTTTCGTGCCCTGATGTAAATGTGATGGAAATCTCCCTTGAACTCCACCAAGTTGTGCGAACTATTGTATACCATGGGCAATAACCACGGCTTGTGATTAATCCCCATTCTGATGTTCATCTCCATGAACACCCAAAAAATTTTATTGTTCCTTACCCTCTGCAGATCTCGAGTTGCCCACAGTGAAGCATACTTCATTTCCTTTGGAAGGTCCTACGCGATCGTGGGGAACTGGCTGTCTTCAGGAAATTCCCATGCCACCAGTACTATGGATAACAAAAGTCAAGCATAGTGAAAAGTCCTCCCTTGCTCCTATGCCTTGCGGCAGTTCTCAAGGAACTCTCCACATAAGTAGTTAGCCTAGTTGAACTGGACCCCTTTGCGCATTGCGCTGCAAGTGAAACCACCAGCGTGGGAACCTCATCCATGTGGCACTTCTGCATAACCTACCCTGCCAATATCAGCGTCACGACTTTGACCGCAGGGTTATTGATGCTAGAAATCATGTACCCTCTCTTCTTCTTCTCTAACTTGAACTTCTTCTTCATGGCCTTTGCGATGGCCAAATCATCACTCTTACCCTCTGAGATGTTTGTTGGGTCCTCCCCTTTGCAATGGAGGCAGGTAATTCTGTGAATAAAGTGGTCTATGATGGGAATCGGCTCCTCCAACCACAAGCACCCACCATGCACTAAGCATAACAGTTACCTGATGATAAAAATGGTCACTGGGGTGCGATGGTAATGCAGAACCTAGAGCAAGTTTAACAACCCTACCTTTTCTACACCTCTCATCCACTTACACGGCTCCAACTCTATGAATCCAGTTGACGCATCTTTATTTTGGCACATTAGCTACGCGGTTGCCAAATGTGGGAACTTCTCGTGGTTCGCGAGATCCTAGTCTTCAAATTTTAGTATAGGCACTCACCCCAAGTGTGCTCCTTCAAAAATAATGCCGTCAGGGAGTAGTAGAGTCTGCAAAGAGATTTTTCTCTGATATATGTCTTTGGGCACCTTTTCTTTACCCTTCTACGGAGGAAAATATGTAGGCAACCTAGTAAGAGGGTCTGCTCCCTGGGTGTCCACCTCCATTTCTACATCCTCCTCCTCTACTAGGATTTCTTCAAATTCTTCCTCCTCATCGGCCTCCAAATTAATAACTTTCCCCTTTTCTTCCATGGTAAGCTTAGTCCTTAACAGGTTCCTAGGGGATACGCGCACTGGTACCATAGCCTGCTTGTCTTTATTGAGTCTCAGCATGCGCAGTGATTTAGGGATTTCTGCAACTATCCCAACACTTTTGGGGACTTCTATTTCCGAAATGGCCTGTGTGGCTTCCTCAGCGACCATTACTCTGGTATCCATGGCTTCCTCAGGTGTTGTCATAATGTTATTCCACAATTCTCTTAACAGCTCAGGTAAATGCTCAAACAACAAATTTGCCTTTAAAAGATCGAACATATCTGGGTTCATGAATGTCTATGTGCGCAACAAGTCAGTCCTGAAATTGCCAAGTGTTATTTGTAGGACAACCCTTTGTAATTTATAGCACCTTTTGAATTTGAATTCGACCATTCCCCCCACATTTGGTCCCTTAATGCTCATTTGGCGGCATATTTTCAAGAAGCTAGCCCATAAAGTTCGCCTTAAATGCCTGCCACTCACTCCATTTGCTCTCAAACCAAGAATCACATCATGAATAGTGACTGTAACGGTCACTTTCCATCCGACCCTCATGCTGTCACGAACCCTATGACACTTCACTACTGTGCATAGTCCTTACATCACGCAGCTCCTGGGCAGAGTAGTTTATCATCCTGCGCCTCCTTTCAGCTACCTAGAGCACTAAGACTGTGCTTCTGTCGACTAGCAAGATGGACAAGCCCCCTATTTACACCTTCAAACGACTACCATTGACTTTTTTTGGGAATATTTCTCCATTTAACTTTACCAACTGCACTGCGCCACCATCTGTGAACTCTTTAATAACATATGGTCCTAGCCAATGCATTCTAAGCTTTCCTGGGAACTTACTATCATACAACAACACCAAATCATTCACCTTGAAGGTGCGCAACTTAATATGTCAATCGTGCCAAGCCTTTTCACCTTGCTTTTGGACTTGCTAGTGAAATCCAGCCAAAAATCGTTCTTCCTCGAGCTCCTCCAACTGTGTAAGCCTCTCCTCAGGGCTCCGTGATCCATCATACCTATGAGCACTGGTATGCATAGACTAGGCACAATGGATTTCATAGGCATTACAACTTCCACTCCATATACAAGCCTAAAAGGTGTCTATCCCGTCAGTTTCTTGCATGTCGTCCTATAAGCCCATAATACTACGGGTACACGCAGGTCCCAATAAATTCACTGCACGTTACATACTTTGTTTAGTGTGTGGCATACCTTGTCGAACGCTTCCATGTGGAGAACCTTCTGCATGACTGTTCTTCCTACATAATGTTTCCCCAACATTAAGAGCCATTTGCACATTGGTCCCCCCAATACATGCTTATTTATCATACATTTCAGTGTGGAGCTCATGTGCATCCACGTAAGTTGTTTTCCACATGCCTACGTCCACCTGGCCAGATGCGTGCATGGATCATCCTGCCCATTGTACCTATCTGTCAGTCACACCCTAGGTTTCCCAAATTGTATGCGCATCATTCCCCTACACTCACACCAATTGTCAAAGCTCCCTTTATGTGTACCCCACCACCTTGCAGGTGTAGCGTGCAATACCCAGTCCAAGGCCTGGAAGCGTTGATTTTCCGACACCTCCCTTTCAAATTTATTCAAGAAGGTATCTACCTCACTTAGACCATCATAAGTAGGCAGGTCTCTTACTTTTGTTGATACATAGCAAATGACGTTATCATCATATTACAATTCAGTGTAGTTACCTCATGTAACCGATTATTCCATCGTTCTATTTCCTCATCTGAATCTGAAGTACAGGAGCTTTCACGCTCCCATGAAATCCGCCCATCCATGGTGGGATTCACCCTATCCTAGTTTTACACTGTTATCTTATATATGAAGTCCAAATCATCATCACTTTCATAGTCATGCACCGGCTTCGTATAGCACGATCCTTCAACAGGGTCCAGGGG